>WBNH01009319.1:275600-315600 GCA_013401255.1 Urocolius indicus | reverse complement strand
AAATATCCCAGAAGATAACACGATTCACGGCAGCAGAGGAGCGTGCTGGCTGCAGGTAGCCTAAAGCCTGTGCTGAGAAAGCACCAAAGGCGTCAGTGAAGCGGCAGCTCCCGTAGCACACGCCGAGCACGGAGTAGACGGGCACCCAGCACGCTCGCCTCTCTCCAGAGTGCCTCGGAACCCAGGCCACTCCAACAAATCCTTATTTGCATTACAGATTTACATCTCGACAGTCAGGGGCCTGATCCTCTGGTCCTTACTCGGGATCCACTCAGTTTCCTGGTTGGCAGCACCGACCACACACGGAGGGACCACATCCCTCCCAAGGCTTTCACTGAGAAGGTTTTCCAGGGCTCATTTCCAAGCTTTGGCAAACTGGGTAAGAGCAGATCATTATTATTGTTACTATTACTATCATTATTGCTACTACTGCAACTGCTGCTGCTTCTAGGAAGGTATGTCTGCAAAAGAGGATTGATTCTAGAAGCTGCAAACTGTGCAGCTCCTTTTCATCTATATACCACTATTCCTCTGTTTAAAGAGAGCTTTCTCTAAGCAAACCTTGCACAAAAGGTTTAAGTAATTAGTGATGGACCCAGACAACGTAGCCATGCAAATATGGCTGTCCTCTGATCTAGAACAAGAGGATCAAACGCCGGTAAGCTGATTATTTCAGACACTGTACAGTAATCACTGAGCCCAGATGCGAACACTGACAATCAAAACAGGTATTATTTTCTGCACTAGAAGACAGTCTCATGATCGATCTGTGACAAAACTCGTATTTATGATGTGGAAGCTTCCAGCAGAAACCTGCACCACCACTGCCAGGAGGTTTCAATACGGATCTGCTCAGCATTTCAAGATAACCACCGGTATAATGTACTAATTCATACACTCCAAGCAGCAGCAGCTTGCTTTTGAAACATCACCTGTGAAAAAGCACCCAGGGAATACGGCAACACAGGTATTTCTCAGAAGAGCAGCACTCAGCTCTGTTCTCAGAGAACTGAAGGACTGGTTTTGTGCCATCTCAGGGGAACCAGGCTCATGCCCCACACTTGATTGAGCGCCTACAGCTCTCTCCCATGTTCTTCCTCCCCTCAACTCCTAAGCCTTGCAAACAGCGAGAATGATTTTCAAATGACCAATCCAAGTACTTTCATCTCACCATCTCCTTGAAATATTCAAGGACTGCTTTAGAAAAACATTTTAGAGGACGATGCTAGAGTCATTAGACTCTTCTTTCCCCCCAAACAACTTCAAAGCAGACATACAAAGCACCTCACCACAGTATTTTCCCTTTATGGTTCTCATTTTGGCATTTCTTCAGAAATCAGACAATTCTCTCCAAAATCTTCACGTGTTGGGAGAAGTAAGCAAGCAGGTGACACAAACGGCACTGAAGCAAACGCTGCTTTGCTACAGATGACAGTACATCCCCTGCACTGCACACTCAGACTAACAAGATGCTTCCCAGAACGACGGCCGTGGGCTCAACCCCTCCTCAGACAAGTAGCCTTTACTCTGTTAGAGACACCACTGAAATTGATGGGACTGAAAGAGTAAGAATCATCCATGCAAAAGGCAGTCTGTGTGGTGTTGGCCTAAACAAGCACTCTGGAGGGGGAAAAAGTGAAGCTGAAAATAAGAAATGACTGATAAGTATATTTCAATATACACATATTTGGACTGGGGAACTGGACGTTGCCCCAGTACTTCACAAATGAGGTTTCTGAGGTCCCTCTGGGTAGTACTTATAACATGAAAGCACTGAGGCATTGCATTTACCACTGCTTTGGAAGGGTAAGGTAAGTCTCCACCAACTTCAACAGGGCATAAAGCCTCTCCCAAGTGAAAGAGTATTCCTGTTGTCTGTTAAAACTCAATTGGTTTAGGAATGACAGAAAGCAACCCCCAAATGTTACCATCACTCCAGATCATCAGCTATTTTCAGTGTTGAAATATTAAGCTAAAGCTTGTCTTTTGTTTTCAGTTACAGCACAAGCCCGTTACAGAAAAACGGCCCGTGCTGCCATACAGTTCTCACCTTGCCTTCATTTTCTGATATGTTAAAAAGTGATTAAATCCGTTCAGTCCTGAAAAACTGAACCCTCTCTCTTTTATTTTTTCCTGGAGAGAAACAACCATTCTTCTTATTACAGTGAGGACGGGGCGCAGTAAAAACGTTCAAGGGCTTCGGGGGCAATGAATCGAGCACTTGCTTAATCTTATAGACAGGGGCTGAATTTTGCAGTTCTTAGTTACACGAAAGGTGTTGAATGCAAGTTTTGTCAAGCAGTCAGGATCTCAGCCACTAATAACCTCTCAGTTATTTTCTCTTTCTCATTAGCAGTCTAACAGCTAACAGCCTAATCCGAAGCTGTGACGGGATGCGAGATGAATTACAGCACATACAGTTTCCCCTATGAAAACCGGTGAGAAATGGCAGGGGAGGGCTCCCCGGCTCTACTCGGGGAAGGCTCCCGAGCGGGTGCCGACCCGCAGGGCGGCCGTGGCTCCAGCATGCAGCCGGCGCTTCCAACGCCGGGCTCTGGCCTGAGAAGTCAGAGCCCATAGACATTCACACAAAGGTGTTTTGAGAAAGTCACTTCGGGATGGTGGCACCCGAAGGTGCTCAGGTGCCCGGCACACTCGGCGAGGGCAGTTTCGGGGGCTTTGCTCTGCCACTCTTGCTAAGGACACCCACGGAGGGAGAGGGCTGAAAGGGTGCTGCGGGTCCCTCGGTTGCTGTCAGGAAACGTGCACAGTTGGTAAAAAATTGCCTCAGCTTCTGACTGCTTTGTAAACCTGGCTTTGCTGGCCCTGAGCTTTAATCGCAGGCGTACGGCTCGCTGCTCAGTGTGAGAAGAGCAAAGCCCCTCGCCTGGTGTGTTGGGCAAGAGAAAATATCACCAACGGGACCTTCAAAATGCTGCTACTTTTGTGAAGCAGCCCTGAAATCAGACATCACATTCTGGTCAGGTTAATCATGAGAACCCACGCTGTTTGTTAAATGCCCTCTTTCTTAGCACTAACTGCTTCCGGCCTGCAAAAAGCCCCGACCGACCCCACTGTGTTTCATCTTTGCCTCAGAATCTTTTCATTTTCCCTCAGCTTAGGTCACTTCTAGTTTTGCACATGCAAATGACTTGAAAAGCACCCTTTCCGTCATATTAAACAAGGACTACTGCAACCACATCTTCTCTGACAATTCAGTATTTGGTTATGTTTTGTTACTCTGCATCATGGAATCCTCAAATCGCGCATGATGCATAAGACACTTTGGGCAAAATCAGGTAAGAGGATCAACACTTCGCAGGCTTTCAAACTGCTGATACCTTCCTGAAGCACTTGAAACAACAACAACGTCTTGTGAAGGCATCTGACAAACGTGGGAGCAAAATGCTTTCTGCAGCTCCGTTTCAGACTCTGTGCAACAGCACAAATGAAGGCATGGAAAAGCAGCGTATGAACTGCTATTGATTTCTACACCCAGGGCTGCATAATCACGACTTAATTAATATTTCCTAAATGTAGGAATTTTCTTTCAGGAAGGAAAACCCCACTGATCTTTCCCCGAGCAGCAAGCAGCATGCCGGCTGTGAAGAAGTTTGGGAAGAAACCAGTTTTGGTAGCACCAGCTAGGGCTGCAACGCCTGCTAACTGCCAAGGCAGATGTGTAAAACGCTCTCACGTGCAGACCCAGCAATCGTTTCCAAAGTGCCGCTCGCCACATCTTTGTAGATTTAAACAAGCAATACTATAAACAAAACTCTGAGGATAACACACCAACACGGGACCATTATTTACTGCTCCTATCATCGCAATGCACACACTTATTTTTTTCCCCGACCACAATTTAAATCAAGTCAGAACCACCCCCCTCCCTCAAAAAAAAAAGTGTCTTCAAAACGATATCAATTTGGAAACAGCAGCCTTGTAACAATGTACTGATCCTTGAGAAGATCAGTATTACTTTTTCCTTAGCTCTGTCATCTCTTACAACTGAGGGAGCTTTCAAGAAAGTTTTCTTAAATTGTTAGAAAGCGTTTATTTTCTTGCAAATTAATTCTTTTTAACTCTTTATGATAGCTTTGAATCCCATAAAGAAAGATGAATTATCACACACTGAGCCCAAGCTGTGAAACAGGAGGGGACAAATAGAGACCCCCACTGTGTTTAACAATGTAGAAGAAATTCCAGACTCAATAGAAAAAAACATTTCTGTCCCTTTTCTCAGAGCGCCAGAGCTGTTACCGTGGGTTTGAACAGTGGAGGGCACTCTTGCTATGCAAAACCCGGGGCTGACCTGGCACATTGGGTTTCATCTATTCAGTAGCCTCAATCTCAGAATTTGTTAAGTAACAGCCACCTGTGGCACAGGCAACTGGCCGTGTGCTCTTGAAAGCATTGGCCAGTTCCTAACCTGAAGCACTTTGCTGTCCCAAGCGCCGGCGCCTTCCCAGGCGGCCGCAGGTGTGGGACAGGTGGGAGAGCCGCAAACGCCTGGGAATATTTGTGCAAGAGATTGTATTTAATAAGCCCTGTGCTGTTTTTATCAGAACCATAGCCAGAGCCACTCAGATGGCTGCCAGGGCTCGTGCGCGGTAACTCCAGGTTGTGTAGAATCTGTGCACGTGGGAGTTTGTAGGCACTGAGTGCACTGTGAACACACCAAGTGTGGTTTGGCATCCTAAACATAAAAAGAGAAATTCGAGGTCAATACCTGTAACACAGCTGCTGTGGAACAGACAGTGAAAAAACCCAGAGGAACAGCTAGAGAGACTAGAGAGAAACGAGAGAGAAGCAGAACGCTAGGTTCTGTGTGGCTTTGCTGTTTTGAAAAGTACAGGATCAACCAGAAGTTAAAGTAGGCAACTCCAACAGCCTGCAGAATGCAGCCGGCTGCTCTGAACAGCCCCGGGAACGCCAGCACAGCTGCGCGTGGAGGCTCACGCCCAGAGAAGCCAACGTGAGCACCTGATCCTACATCGCCTGAGCATCTCAAAGCTGAACTTACAGGTACTCGACTCAGTGGCAACTGCTCCTCCGAGTAAAACGACTCACGTGCAGGAGCACTTGCAAGAGCAACCCCGGAGTGGTTTGATGCCTGCTGTGCAGCTCAGCCAGTTTGCTCTTTGCCATTCCTTGTGCTGCAGCACTGCACTGCATGGGATACCAAAGTACGTAAAGCCACGAACAAACTCATTAGCCTTCATCACTCCCAGCTTCGGGGACACTGCTACACCGACAAAACCATCAAATAAAATTGTCCAGCGGCACCAGCTGAAGGGATCTCCCGAAACACTGAACAGAGACAGTTTTGATTAACAGAAACAGAAATCCTGCGGCACCCGCAGGGTTAATTAAAGCAGCTCGAGATGGTGGGCTTCACAAAAGGAAACCTCTTCCCTTCTTTAAGAACTGTAAACACTTGTGCTGAACTAGATGGGCATTCGATAAGCTATCCGGCGTGCAGCGAGCTCCGAGGGACCTCTAGTTAACAGCCAAACCCGGAGTTAGCGCTGGCGAGCCGAGGTAAGCCGCGCTGCCAAGGTCAGCAGCCCGGCCGCGCTAATTGCATTATGAGCTTGACATCTAGTGGCCACCCCGGGCAGGGCAAAGCAGGCAAAGGTTAAACCAGCCCACCCTGTCACAGCCCTCCTAACTGCCCACCCTCGGGGATAGCCCTGGGGAAGCTTTGGAAGAGCCCACCTTGTCCCCGCTGCAGCGGCTGCGCCGGCGCGCGCGGCTGCACCCACCGCGGAGCACCCAGCACCTTCCTCCTCCCTCCCTCCCTCACCATCCTCCCTTCCTCCCGCACCCACCCACCCCGGCCGGGCCGGCTGCTGGAGCAGCTCAAGCGCCTGCCCAAATATTTCCTTGTGCCTTGCTCTCTCCGTCAAAAGTTTGGGAAATCTTTTTTGGTGTTTCTTTTTCAGCCAGGGACAAGGGTCTGGGGAGGCAAGCCGGGAAAGGGAACACACACACACACACACACCCCCCTTCCCTCGGTACAGACCCACAGTAGGAGAGTCAGAAGGGCTCTTTTTAAAATATCCAGCTTACCCCGCGGTGAACGCTCGCTTTGTGCAGCCTGACTCCAGCAAGGGAGCACTGCAGACCCCGCTCTCTAGTCCACCACCGTTTCACTTCTGAGCTTCTCAGGAAAACATTTTAAATATGCCTTTTTCCTATGGTTTTCTATCATCCTTTTAAACAGTTATTTTTACTGGCTGTCCCAATCCTGAAGCGGTTTTACTCGATAAGAAGAAACGCATTTAGTGCCCAACAGCACCATAACTGAACTAGCTCCTAAAAGTACATATTTTGGGCAAAATTCCCTTTTTTAATTAATGGAAAACCTTTTCTACATTTAGTGGGAAATTCTAAGATGGTAAAGGAAACAGGATTTTGGCCCTTTACACTGAAATGCACAGTTCCATAATAAATTTACTGCCAGGACTAGATTTACTGATGCTTCCTCTGAAAAAAAAAAAAAATACCCAGCGCATGACTCCCATTCTACAAACGCACTGTTACGAGAGAAATTCGCTTTATTTGGGGAAGAAGCGTCAGTACTCAACTATGCTAATGTCATGCCAGACCTGGTTTATTATCAGCCCAAGTGATTGACTCATGTCCTGACTGATGGATGGCCAACAGATATGCTCGTCCTGGCTTGGCAGTCAGCAAATCAAAAGAAGGAAAGACACACAGAAACCCTGCGCAGGACTCAAAACAATTTTTCAGAAACGGCATTGATACTCATTATTAATTTGTTCAGTTTTAGTCTTTTGAGGTTTTTTTTTTTCCTAAATGCCATTTATTTTTGCAAGTGTAGCTTTTCCTCTTTCTTGGGCAAGGAGGGGTAACCCTTGACAGCTAAATGTGTGCATATTAATGGATTAATTACACAGAATTTAAACGAGCACCTTGTAAAATTTCCTCCCACTCTGAAAAAAAAAGAAAGAGCTTTAATGTCTACCTCAAGAGAAGGCAAAACTTCCCCAGGATTAGCACCACCAGGCAAAATCTGACCCAGTTTTGTCTACTTTCATTGTTATATATACATCAGCGAACTGGCCGATTGATGTTGTTTGCTTAGGACTCCAAATACCTTCCTATTGCTCACACACTTCAAAACAGAGGCTTTTTTAAATTACACAAATACAGATGTTACACCGTCTGAATGTGAAGTCTCCACCGTAACAGCAGAATTATTTACAGAAAGTTTCAATTACTGCTTCTTATCAAAGGGACCACTTACAGCAATATTTATTTGGCCTCTATTTTTCAACTCAAAAGCTGCTGTGAGGGTTGCCTCGGAACAAACATTTGTAAAAATCACCTAAGTTTTGTGTTTACTGACAGCTGCCCGAGACTCCTCGAGTTCTACAGGCAACAGAGGTTATTCCACCGTGGTCAGAGGCTATTTGGTAAGTAGGCATGTCCCTCCAAAGCAGGGATGTGCAGGACAGGGTGCCCAGGGGCATGCCAAGCCGGCTGCTCCACGGCGCTGTGCCGGGGACGTGCCCCAGAAGGCCACAGAGCGCAGTCCGCTCCGACACACACAGCCCAACCCCACCTCAGCAGGGCAGGAAGGATCCACAACTTCAAACCATGTTGTATGTATAATGAAGTGGGGTGGAGGGAGAAACAGTGACAGTATATTTCAAAGCAAAAATAAAATAAAGATTGCAGAAGGCTGGTTAGAAACCTGTCATCACACAGAGAACCAACCCTCCCACCTCGGGCTAAACAATGATACATCCTTACTACAAACTTCCCATGGAAAGTCCAAAGCCTTATTTGTCCTCACCCCTCACCAGAACCTCACTTGCACACTCTTAAGAATTACTTTTCAGCATGACAAAACCTCCCCTTTTATTATCCCTGCTTTAAAAATACAGACGCTATACCCATGGCTCAATATAAAAGCTGATGGGAGTGGAAGCATGTGCATTGTATCTATGATGCCGATTTGTCTGTAATCTGTTGAATTAAGCAAGTGTATTAGAAATGTAATTCCAGCTATTACAATGCTTCGCATTTACTGAGAAACTGAGATTATTTGTGTTCTCCAGGCAGTCATCTGAGTCCTGCTGCTGCTGGTGTGGTTTTTTTTTTTTTAATGACTTCCATCGCATCTTCTAATTCAGTAACCTCAAAGTGGGGGCTTTTTAAAATAGGTATCTTTTGTTCACTCCCATGAGGTGCTCAAGCAACACCTCCCCGACAGCTGTTTGTTAACACTTCCTTCCAAAATTATCCCCGAATATATATTTTAGCATTTCCCTTTCAACAAACAACCCCCAACGATTCCGAGTGTAAATCCGTAGCTGATGACATTGCTAATTATCTTCAGGTTCCCAGCAGTTTCTCACCAGCACGACGCTGCCCGCTCCGAACGCGGTTGCGCTACGCTCTGGCCCGAGCGGCTATCAAATTATTTGTTCCCATTCTAAAACCTGTCTGGGAGCGACAGCGCGAAAGTTGACGGTCAGAACCATCAACTTAGAGCGCGGCCTCGTGCCCATCTTCCGTCCTGCTCCCCAAACTGCCGGGCTTCTCCCCACTGCCACTGACGGCCCTTCGCTCTGAGGCTCACGCACGCAGGACCATTAATTATTAAATGCTTCACTTAATAAAGTCTGTTTTGAGGTGATATTAAACACGATTCCATTAAATAAATAATAAGCTTCATCTGCTTAATCTGGTGTTAACAACAGCCTCCCCCCACCTTTGAAGATCAGCAGCCAAATCAGTGAAAAGCTCCTCGCACCAAACCCTGCTGCTCAAACAGTTTGCTCTCTAAAAAAAAAAACAAAACACAAAAGGCAAATATCCTTGCACCGTGCAAACTATTTCTGGCCTGTTGCAAAATACGCTCAGGAACTGTAGCAATACCTCGAGATCACAGCTGCGACCAGAGGCGAAGAGCGCTGGCTTGCCCAGAAGTGGTTTGATGCGGGAGGTTTGGAGCGCTCGTTACGCCTGGCCTGTGGAACCGCTCTCTGTACAGCCAGCGCCAGGCTTCCTAACCTAACGCCTAAGTGATGCGCGCTGCACTAATGCACACCACACAGCCCTCCGCTCGCCCACCCTGCCTCCACCTCCTTTCCCCCTTCCTCAAAGGACAGCGCAGACCCGGCAGCGCTACTTTAGCTGGTTAATTGTTAACTATCAAGGGTTTCACTCTATTAATTAAAATATGGTTTAATAAAAGGCAACATCGCGCGTTTTGGTAACGGCCTTCCAGGGCTGGAGAGTATTGACATTGTTGCATTTTGGGGCTACGCTGAAAGCCGATTTTGTGCTATTCAGGGCCCACAATAATAACGCTTTAAAATTCCTCACTGGGATGCAATGTAGTCCTTTTGATGGAAAGACTGTCTTTCTCATTCGGCAGAAATAAATCCATTCATTTGATCATGTAGTCATTGAGGGTGATACAAAACAAACCAAGTGTGAGAAATTCTATGTGATGAAGTAAACAAAACAAAACCCCCCAAAAAAGGGGGGGAAAGAGAAGAAAAAAAAAAAAACATTTCCATGACAAAAAGATTCTTTGTCCTTAATCTACCCACCATATGCAAGCGTTTCTTTTTAGCATATCTCTTGTTCTAATCTCGGGTGACATGGCTACAGAGATAAGATTCACAAGACAAAACAAAACCCTAGTTTAACAATTTTTCCCCTCTCCCCTCCCCAATTTATTAACTTGCCAGGAGCGTCCCAATGAAGTTAGCGGGGTTTTATTTATTTTCTGTGCTGAAATGGTTTCAGAGCACGTAAAAGTTTATCGTGCCAGTGATAAATTCCCAGACCTAGAACCCACCCCAGCAGAGACCGGGCTCCACACCTCTTGTTTAAGCTGTGAAATATCAACTCCCATCTGCTTGCCTATATCCTTTCATTTTACACGACCACTCTTTCTTGAGGAAAACAAACACACACACACACACACACAAACATCAAAACAAAAACCCCAAAATGAAACGTGGGGAAAGCAGGGCTTCCTCCGGTGCTGCGCCGTGACAGCGTTTCCCTGGGTGGCTGGGGTTGCCAGCACCCGAGCGGGGTTTTCCTGGAGCAGAGGCCCTGAGCAGTCCTGGACAGCGTGGGGCTCAGCCCNATGCAACTCAGAAGTCACGCTAGTAAGAAAGTGGGAGACTGACTCTTTTTGTTTGTGAATTATCTAAAGGAAGGGTAAAACAGTGAAGGGCCTACATGGAAAGCAGAAAACATTGGGGGTCCCATTCGGCTGTGTGAGAAACTAAGCAAACAGAGGGCTCTGCACAAAAAAGGGGGGGAAAGAGAAGGTGGAAGCTCTCAACTTAGCCCAGGAAGACTGAGCATGGGCTGTGCACGCTGCAATGCCAAGGGCTGCTGAGGAAACCCAAAATAAAAACAAAACTAAAAGGAAGAGGGAAAACCCTGCAGCCCTCCTCGCCAAAAAAAAAAAAATTACAGCGAAGTGGGAATAAGGAGTGATTACAGCCCAGATCTTTCCCGCTTTGGACACTTGTTCAACTGGACAGCCCAGATGCATGAAAGCAAGTGTGCGTGTGGCGAGGGAGCAAGGAATGGCGGATGGGCGAGCGAAGAGCCCGTCCCCATCGCCGGCAGCAGGCGCGACAGGGGCTGGGGCGAGGGGACACTCGAGTCCCCGCCGCTGGGAACGACCCCCGCCGCGGCAGGGCCAGGAGCCGGTGGGGGGGTGGAAGGCAGCGCGGCGGGGGGGAAAGGAGGAGGGGGGGTGGCGGCGAAAAGCTGCTGCTCAACCTCGCAAATAATGAAATCAACTGCGCTGCAATCGGCTGCATTGCCCCCGCGCAGCGCTGCCCGCTCCCGCCGGGCCCCCGCCGCCANGCCTCCCCCCCGAACCCGCAGCCCCGCGCTAGGCACCCCGGCACCGCCGCCCCAACTTTTGCTGCCGGCGGGGCGAGGGGAAGATGGCCCCTGCCCGCCCCGAGCCGCCACCGAGGGGGTGCGGGGGAAGAAAATAGGGGAACCCCAAAAAGCAGAGCGAGGGAGCGCAGCGGAGGGCGGGGGGAGAAGGAGGCGGCGGCGGCCAGCGCTTGCTCCAGCGGCCGCTGCTGCCGCGGCCCCAGCCGGGCGAGCAGCGAGAGAGGTAGGGCCGACCCTGCCGCCGGGGCAGCGCTGGGGAGGCCGGGAGAGAGCTGCGACGAGGGAGGGGTGTTCAGTCGGGGGGGGTGGGCTGCCCAAACTTGGCCGAACTGCGAACTTCGCGCCGCTGCCGCTTCCCCCGGCTGCCCCAATTCCCCTTCTCCCGCTGCAGAGCCACCGCGCTCCCATGCTCACCATCAGCGTCAGCCCACCTGGCTCCATCCGAAACGCGCTCGCACAAGGAGAGAGAGACGAGGAGGAGGAGAAAGAGGCGCCGGGAGCCCTTACCGTGCTCGGAAACTACCTCCGCTTGCAGCTCTTCGTCCGATTTGAGGTGCTGGGGTTTCGCTTGCTTCCGACGAGACATGCTGCTAGCTGAGCCGTCCTGGCTCTGCTTTTTGCAGAGGCATCAGCGACGTGGAGGTGGAAAGAGGGGAGGAATTGGGAGCGAGGGAAGGGGGGGGTGTGGGGGCCTGGAAATAACTGTTCGCAAATAAAAATCGAGTTGCAAAACAAACCAACCAAACAACAACAGAAAAGGCAGACAACCGGGGGGGGGGGGGGAAGAAAAAAAAAAAAAAAAGGAGGCAAAAGCAAGGCTAAGCAGCCAACCAAACTGTGAGTGAGCGGCTGAGCGGGTGGCGGATTAGCCGGGCGGGGTGTGCGCGGTGCGGCGGGGTGTGCGCGGCGGGCTGAGGCGGCTGCGCGGAGCGCGCATGGGGCTCCGTAATTACGGTGGTGAATAATGCATGGCGATTAATGGTGCTGGGGGCGAGCGCGGATTGGCGCGGCTCCAGCGGACTCCGGCTGCATATGTAAATGAAGGACGGGGCTCCGCAATTAGCCGCTTCGCTCCGCCAAAGGATGCGGCTCCGCGGCACCGGCGGCGCCGCCCGCGAGAGGCACCGGCGGAGCAGACACGCACCAGGCGGGAGGGCTCTGTTTTGCACACACTTTACACAACATATGTGCAAGGTTCACTTGTTGGGGGAGGTCACGATCTTCGCTTTTCTGTCTCTGTCTTCCCCTCCCGCGCCCCGGCTCTCGGTTGCTCTCGCTCCGCTTTCTTCTGCTCTCTTGGCTTTCTTTATATTTTTCTTTTTCTTTCTTTCTTCACAGCACTCCGCTTCCTCCTCTCTCTCGGTCTCTCCTTCACCAGAAGTCGATCTGGAAAGCCACTGATTTATCTGCGCGTCTAATTTCTTCCCAGGAGGAAAAGAAACTTTTGCGTATGCCTTTTCTTTTTTTCTTCTTTATTTTCTCCCTTTCGCTGCGCGTGTGTCTTGCTCCGCTCTTCCTTCCCCTTGATCTTCACATCCTCGCCTTCAGCTCTTCCTCCATCCCGTCTCCTTCTCCCTCTCCCCTCCCCGCTGACTGCTGCTCGCCGCTCCCAGGCGCACACGCAGGGGACCTCGGGCAGTTTTGTTCTTTCACCTCTCCTTCCTCCTTCTTTGTCTTGCAGCTTCTTTCTCCAAGCAGAGAGGTTCCCCGGTGGTGGTGGTCACTTCCTGTTGTCCATCGGTAGGAAGTTTGGGTTTTTCTCCCCTTTCTCCCTCTCTCGCTCAGGTTGCCGTGACTTTTTGGGACACTCCTCACNGCCTCCGCCTAGGTCGGGCGGCGCGGGGCCGGGGCCATGGCGGGGCCGCGCCGCTGGGCTGTACCCGACGGCCGCGGGGCTGCGCCCGCAGCCCGCTCCCCTCCGTGCGGGGAAGGGGGGTGTTACGGGGAGGGGGGCCCGGGCGCGGAGGCGCAGCCCACCTTGGCGAGGGCGGGAGGGCNACACACACACACACCCCCCACCCCGGCTCCGCCGTGTCTCCCGTTAGCTACTGACAGCGGTCCTGCCCGTGCGCCGATCTGCAAGTCCTCGGTCTTCCAGCAAAGAATATCGATCCTCTGCCCGCTTCGGGGGGTGGGGGGCGGCTGCTGTCGCCGCAGGGGTGACCCCCCTCCCCTGCCTCGCCTCGCCCGCAGCGGGGCCGCAGCCGCTCCCTTGCGCGGCGGCTTCCGACCGCTGCCCCCGCTCCCAGCCGAGCCGCGCCGCGCCGCGCCCGCTCCCGATTTCGGGCAGATAAACTTTCAAGTTTGGGAGCGGTGCGGGTCACACGACGGCTCCTCCTACTCTCCTCCTCCTCCTCCGCCTCCCACGCCGCGCTGCCGGGGCCGCGGCCGGGGCTGCCCCAGCCCCGCCGCCCGATCCGCTCCCCGCCGCCGCCAGCCTCCCTCTCCGCACGCACTTTCCCAGCAGCGGCTTTTCTCCCAGGCCCCCCTTTTTTTTTGTAAAAGTGGGGGGGGGGGGAGAGGGGGAAGAGACTCTCCCTCCCNCCCCCCCCCCCCCCCCCCGGCCCGTGTAATCTGGTCCTTAAAACACACTAACCCCGGCTGCTTCGGGAGAGTCCTCCGGGCGAACTTTCCCCGCTCGCGTTCTCTCCCGCGTTGTGATGCCGTGTCCCGGCGCTTTCGGGTTTATTCCCCGCTTTTAGGAAAAACTAAGTAAAGTTAGAAGCGACAGTTTAGGCCACTCGGGATGGTTTGCTGCTGTGCGTACTGTCGGCGGCGTCTCTGGTGTAGGTATTCGTTAGAAACAGGCGCGACCCTTGAGGGAGACAACACTGAAACGCCGAATCCTGCCTTTTAGATGTTAGACGACTGCACTTTTCTGTGCTTCGTTTAGCGAGGTATCTACACGCAAGGACTGCCCGCTTGGTAATTTAAAAACTAATTGTTTGCCGTCTCTAAATGCTAATGGCTCTTCTCCCCGTGCATCCACCCGCGCTGAAAGTTTGGAGGCACCGAGAGTGTTTCATTTCAAATACCTGGAGATGATCGTGGTGGCTGAAATCTCATGTCATTTTTCTAATATTAAGTGGGAGGGACGAGCCCATTAATTGAGCATGGGGTTTGTTGGGGAGGAGGGGGTTGTGGGTTTGTTGGGGTTTTTTGTTGTGGTGTTTTTTTGGTTGTTGTGTCGGGGTTTGTTTGTTGTTTTTTTTTTTTTTTCCCACCAGAAGTAAGGATTTATGGCACTCGGGGCACCCGAGTAACACGTTACGCGGGTGCGGATGTGCTGCAAGATGTTGCAGGTGAGAGCAAGGGCTGCAGGCGTCCAGGTCAACCGCGGCACCACACGTGGGGAGCTGGAGCCCGGGCTTCTACTTCAGCAGCAGCCAGGATTATTTCCCCCAGCTACTTTGGGCGAAGGGGTTCAGTCCTCCCCCGTGCCCGAAACTTTTGACTGGAATGAGACAGAATCTGCTTTCCCCTCGCCAAGACATTTTTGCCCCAGTTGCAGCAGGACCAGAAACGTGTCCTTATTCATCCAATCATCTTCTGACAGGTTTTCTTGCTGTTGCTCGTGCGACATTTTTTTCAACCCTAAACTTTATCATTTTCTATTGCCTGGTAGTTCCCCAAGCAGCAGACGATTTCTTGAAGAGTGTTTTAAAAGTGCGATGCAGGAGGAAAAAAAAAGAAAGAAAAAAAAAATAGACATGATCAACAGCACGATGAAAAGCAAACTTTGTCCTTTGCAAAAAGTAAAATGATTGAAAATTAATATGCTGGTTCGGAGCGAGAGAGAATCTTTAAGTGGAAAATGAAATAGTCCCGTCTTTAAAGTTTAATGGAGAATGGAGAACACAACAGGCGAGAAAGGCATCGCGGCCAGATTTGTATCTCTTGCCATTAACATACTCTAGGGTTACGAGCGGAGCATTTTATGGTTTTCCCTTCCCTTACGCCGCTCGCATTCCCGCTTTTTCTATGGGAGAAAAAACCCTGCTGCGATGCTCGAGGGCGCGGAGTAAACCGCGGGTCCATTGTCCCCCCCCATCCCCCCCGAGTCCCGTCCCCCTCCCCAATCACCGGGGCAAGCTTCTCCCCGAGCTGGGTGGAAGCCCCGACGGTGCAGGGGGCTAGGGGAGGCGAGGGCGGGGGAGAAGTTAGGGAAGGGATCTGTGTCTCTTCCGCCGCCCCTTCCCTCGGGTCCCCATCACACCGGGAGGTTTTCCACGGTCCTTTTAATTAATCTCCCCCGCACGACGGCGAGAGAGAAAAAAAAAACAGCATTAAATGATGCCTCGGCTATAGTTAAGCGGCGAAAAACATGGACATTGCGGGAAGGAGTGGGGTGGGGGGTCGTTTCGCCGCGTAAATCCAAGCTTACCCCGCCCCCCCCGCGCGGGCCGGTGCGCGCAGCCGAGCGCAGGTTGCGCGGCAGCCGCGGAGCCCCAGTCACGCGTGTCCCGGCGCGAGCCGCCCCCGCTTGCCTCTGCCTCGCCGCCGACACCGACGTACTTCTAAAGCAAGAGGAAGCGAAAGTTGTTTTTCCCTCGGTAATTAAATCTAATCTGTTAATTGCTTTCGCCTTTTGCGATGTCGCCTCCACCGTCAGAAGCGGCACCCGGTGACTGTCCGCTTAATAATATTATTCACCAACTGGGACTTTATTTTTTACATCTACGGGACACGTAGTCACACTCTCGCTTCAATTTTTACCTGTCTTCGGGGTTCCTAAAGATCTTCCTCTGCAAGGAGGGCACAATGAGTTCTGCCTCCTCTTAGGCTTTGCGCAAGGCTGTTTTTCTTGCACCCCTCAAAGTTACTGATGGAAGATGGATCTGCCACTCCCCACAACCCAGCCGCTGCCTTTTATAGTTCTTATTTCTTTTCTTTAGAACTTTATTCGAAGGGGCACGGGGTTATTTGAGCTATGTTTTCCACCATCTCCCGCACTTGCTGGCGAGCTGAGCCACCAGCTGCCCCCACAACTTTTGTGTGAGGTTAAACCCAGCACCATTTCAGCTGGGTAAAGCTGAAACAATTACCCGCTAATTCCTTCCCACATCAGCAAACTATTACCATCCTAATATTATTATTGGTAAAGAAGAGGTAATTGATAACACCTCCTGCCACTTCGCGGCAATCACGATGATAAATGTTTCCATCAGAGGGAAATCCGCGCTTGCTGTACCACAGCCATACCCAAACAGCATGTCAAATGTCAATTATAAAGATGTTGCTTTTCCATTACNCCCCTCCTCCCCCCGGATGTAAACAAACGCCGATTCCTGTAGAACAAAAGCTCATGTTCACACTTGGGGAAACTCCGGTTACCATCCACCTCCGTTGTTTAAGCTAACATCAATTTAACTAACCATTTTAAACACTGTGGAATATGCGTCCCACGCGTGGTTATGGGGGTATTATAAAGGCAACGTACATTTGAGCTCACGGACACAGAGGAATGCACATAGAGGTGCTGTGTGTATGAAAGCACCGCATTTGCACCCAGCACACCGCAGTACACGCGGGAAAGCAGCGTGGCGTGAAACCAAGTGTCTTTTAGCCGCTTTGCAAAAAGCCGTGTGCTTCCCAAAATGACAAGTGGGATGCGTGTCACAATGTGTATGTATCTGCATACTGCACGCACAGGGTGTGACCTCGCTCGCTCATTCCGGCTCTGTAAATAGTGCCGTCAAGTGTAAAAACTTTCATCCCCTCGGCTACAGATATGCCCAGAAGATTATTATTAGTTTGTATTAATAGATGCAGGCCTCAAAAGACGAAATCAGCTATTGATAATTGCAAGAAGTATACAGCAGCCGCTGTATCGATCGGCGTGTCCCTTATTCCCCTGGTGTGGGAGAGATAAGAAGACACACTCTTTAGTGCAATATAATTTCTTTTGACCTATCTGCTTGCTACAGACTTATGATGAATAGCCGGAGTGGTTAAAGTCCTTTATCACGAAAGTTACCCCTTGATATAATATTGATTCTTTATAACTAGCTCCAAACACAAAAATCAAACTGTCCACTTGACCATCATCATCATCAATATCATCACAAAGGCTCCGGAATAAAGATCAGCGCGGGGCTGAAACCGCCTGCTATAATCTGCTCACCTCATCTTTAGCTGCTGAGGATGAAANTTTTTTTTTGTGGAAAGCAGCTCTCCCCACCACCAGATTTGCAGGACCGTCCTACAGCACAGCCTTGCCGAAAGGGTTTTTTTTTTGCATTAGACATTGGAGTTACTTTTCCTTTCATTGAACATCNTATGAAAGCACCGCATTTGCACCCAGCACACCGCAGTACACGCGGGAAAGCAGCGTGGCGTGAAACCAAGTGTCTTTTAGCCGCTTTGCAAAAAGCCGTGTGCTTCCCAAAATGACAAGTGGGATGCGTGTCACAATGTGTATGTATCTGCATACTGCACGCACAGGGTGTGACCTCGCTCGCTCATTCCGGCTCTGTAAATAGTGCCGTCAAGTGTAAAAACTTTCATCCCCTCGGCTACAGATATGCCCAGAAGATTATTATTAGTTTGTATTAATAGATGCAGGCCTCAAAAGACGAAATCAGCTATTGATAATTGCAAGAAGTATACAGCAGCCGCTGTATCGATCGGCGTGTCCCTTATTCCCCTGGTGTGGGAGAGATAAGAAGACACACTCTTTAGTGCAATATAATTTCTTTTGACCTATCTGCTTGCTACAGACTTATGATGAATAGCCGGAGTGGTTAAAGTCCTTTATCACGAAAGTTACCCCTTGATATAATATTGATTCTTTATAACTAGCTCCAAACACAAAAATCAAACTGTCCACTTGACCATCATCATCATCAATATCATCACAAAGGCTCCGGAATAAAGATCAGCGCGGGGCTGAAACCGCCTGCTATAATCTGCTCACCTCATCTTTAGCTGCTGAGGATGAAAGGAAAAAGGGGAGGTGGTGAGGGAGGGGGCTGGTGTGTGAGTTGGGGGGCAAGCGGAACAAGGAATGTCATCTAAAGAAATAACAATAAGAAGAAAATGAAATATTAGGTTAAGAAAAAGACCGCTCAGCCTCCTTCAGCTGGAGCCCGGGGATGAACACCGGTCACGCTTCGCTCCCCTGCGGGAGTGGGGTCAAGAGCGGGGAAGGCCCGGCGGGACATAACACCCCGGGGCGGGGGGGGGATCTGTGTCCTCCCCTCCCCGCAG
This sequence comes from Urocolius indicus, assembly GCA_013401255.1. Taxonomy (NCBI): domain Eukaryota; kingdom Metazoa; phylum Chordata; class Aves; order Coliiformes; family Coliidae; genus Urocolius; species Urocolius indicus. The sequence goes on along the minus strand of WBNH01009319.1, from coordinate 297,474 downwards.
AGTGCCCTGCGGCGAGCCCAGGACGGGCAGCCCGCGGCAGTGACGGCGGGAGGAAGGGCAGGAGCATCGTCCTCGCCTGGAGCCGGGGCTAACGAGCCGTCTTCTCGCGGTCTCCCCGCGTGCCCGCGGAGCCATCCGTCATTTACCGGCACATCACCCGGCTAGAAAGGGGGGGAAAAAAGGAAAAGAAAAAAACAAAAAAGCCCCACGGGAAAAGGGGAGGGGGGGGCGGGGAAGAGACTCGGGAAGGAGCGGCGGATGTTTGGTTTGATGCTTAACGTGCGCTATTTATGGGGTGGTGCAGCGAAGGGAGAGCATGATCCCACACGTATATTGCCTTCAATTAGCGGGGTTCCCCTGCCCCCCCCCGCCCCCCCCGCCGGGCCTCGCTCCGCTCCGGGCTGCGGCAGCGCCGGCGCCGGGCGTCGGGAGCGCAGGGGGGATGGAGGCGGGACGGGATCCCCTCTGCAGCCACCGCGGCTGCGGAACCTTCCCTTGGTGTTTAAGGGGCTGCACCCGCGCTCGAGCTGAGGGGTTACTTCGGTGCAGGATGGGGCTTTTGGGGCGAGAAGGATGGAGCGGTGGCGGCGGCTCAGCCTGCGAGCCTGCGGCCTCGAGAGAGCTGCGGGGGGACGCGCCCCGCACCCGCGGGCGATCTGGGCACACAGCAGAATGTGCCCGCCGCTGCCCCCGGGGGCTGGCGGCTCGCTGACACCTCCCCCGTTCCCCCCTGGGGCCGCCAATTTCGCCCATCTCGGCGGGTTTCGCCTTCCCCCCGCAGCATCCTCGGGCGGGAAGCCACGGAGCCCCGCTCCAGGCCGTTCCCTGGGGCACCGGGGATTTGGGGTGAGGTGGAGGGCTGGTGTGCAGCGAGACCCGGCGGCTGAGACACTGGGAGTGGTGCTCAGGTGCCCCCCTCCTCCCCTCCGAGTTAACGGGGGAGGAGAGTCCCCACCCCCGGGGGCAAGCGTGGCGATGGCTGCCCTCGCCCTCCCAGCCCTGCTCACGGGGGACAGCTTCCCTCCCTCCACCAGCGGCTCGTAATTACAGATTTTAAACACCTTGCCTAAGCCCCCAGCATCCCCTCTCTCTGCTCCTCCTCCCCACTGAAATAACCTGCTGGGTCATTGGGGAAAAAAAGAGTCGCGGCCCCTCAAAAGGTCACACAGCCCCACAGCTCTCCTGGTGGGTCCCCCATCCCTGCCAGATACCCCTGAAGCTCACTGAGCTGTGCAGCAGATACTGTTAGAGGGTGAAACCACGCAATACAAGTAAAAGCAAGCAGGCTTTTTGTCCAGGTTATGACACATGACTTGAAATTAATTACAGAGCAGGTGTGGCAAGCGCACATAGAGGGGATCCTGAAGATGTCAGTGCTTTGGGGGGTAGTGGCAGGAAAGGGCTCTCAGCAGCCGCAGTCTGGTGTGTGGTGGTCGTCTCCTAAAAACAGGTAATGACAGAAAGAAACAAATGAAGAAGTGCAAATGAGCAAGTACCTCTGACTGGCGGATGGGAGAGGGGAGGAAGGGTGCTTCCCCTCTTTGACTGCTGGTACATGGAAAAAGTTGATCAAATGTTGATGGTCGCTGGTGGGATTTTTTTTGCTCAACAATGCATATCTTTACTATGACCTGATGATACATGTGCCTCACAAAATGCATTCATGCTTCCCCTGGCAGGTCTAGGTGTAAGAGTTGATGACTAACAAAAGTAATATAGATTAGAATCAATTCCCCTTATCTGGTGACAAAAATAACATCGTGTCAGCACTGTGAACATCCTATCGTCAAATGACACAATATCATTTGATTAGTTGAATAAATAATCAGGTATGTCCAGACATATAGGTCACCTACTTGCAAATTAGATTACCTTGCTTGGGTACAGGCAGCACCTGATTAGGAAACAGCGTCTCTCTGTGTCACTCTAGCTTGCCTCTGGAAGGAGCACCTGGTACTTTCAAATGCAAGGGGGGTTTGAAAATGACAATTCCCTGTTTTGCAAATCCTGGAGAAGTGTTTTCACTCTCACGTGTAACTTCCACACAGTCTGTGCTGCAGACACCACCTCTACCACCGAAGCCAGACGAGTTGTTCATACTTCTCCGAGCATTTGTGAGGTTCAGATGATAGCCCATGTGCTGTGCTCTGACATCAGGATAGCTGAAACACAATCTTTTTGAAAACTAAGCAGCATACATTTCCATAACTGATTTTGGCTCACCCGCTCTGCCCGCACGCCCACATAACCTAACAGGAACGTGAGAAAGAATAAAGTGCCAGATAAGGGAGTGTGGAAACATTTAAATTCTGAGGTCCACGCTGCGGAAGATGGTCAAATCTCAAGATAAGGACGGTGGCCTGTCAATGTCAATCCCAATGTCATGCGCCGCAGGATCGGGAGAAAGCTCTGCGGCTGCGCCGAGGCGCTCGGGGACTGCGGTTTCGGGCTCTTTGGATCTTTCTGAAAGATCACAGAGGGATCTGTGAAAAACTGGCCTGGCATTTTGCCTTTTTTCCCCATAACTTGTGAGTTTTTCCCCAACGAAGTGTGCAATGTGCTGGAAGGCTTGAGGCTGTGAGACGATGTGCGTGAGCTCGCGTAGCGCAGCCTGGGTTAGCATCACCCGGAGCTGTGTCGGGAAACAGGAGAAAGAGCAGAAGGCACAGCCTCTAATGAGGGCTCAGCAAAGCAGCACTATTAAAAGGATGAAAAGAGCAGTTTAGGAAAATAGATAGGAGACTCTGGGCCACTTGAGTGGTAAGAGAACAGTAGCAAGGGCAAAAAGGTGAAAGAGAGATGATGGGAAGGGAGATTACATGGATAGGGAGGAGAGGCCAGTGTGTGACTGTGGGCAGACAAGAAGTGTTTTGGAAATGTTAGCACTGGGTTGGCAGAAGTTGGCAGATGAAAAATCACAGCCTTTACTTAAAGAGTTATGCGAGGCAGGGTTCTTAAAGCTTTGGCCTTTAAGTAATGCAACAAGATTCTGGAGGATTTAGGTGTGAGTCCCCTTTAAAACTTTTCTTCTTTGAATGTAGAAGGAAAGATCAGCTTGTTTGGAAAGTGTCTAGGCAGAAAGTGGCGCAGAGGCTGTCAGACAGGGCAGGGCAGTGCTCTCTCTTTGGATGTGCCATCAGTGAAAGGAAAGCAAAGAATAAAGAGAGAAGTCTACGCTGACACTTCGCTTTCTAAACCCTCCAGCAGCTGATAGCGAGCCACACTATTGTGTATCTTTTGCATATAGATTTTGTAGACTTCAGGCACACCTTTTAGTCCGAGCTGTTCACGATGTGGCCGCACAACAGCGTACCTTTGCCAGTGTGTGTGCTTGATTCCTTTGCTAATGTCACCTGACAGCACTTTCATTCAAGGTAAACCAAAATGGCAGTGGTGGTATTGACTTTCTGTTTTTTTTTTTTTTTTTTTTTTTTCACTACAGGAAGGTATAAAACAGTGGTAATAGTGATAGGAGGTGGGACTCGGATAAAATTTATGAAGTAACCACCTTTGGGTTGCAAACATTTACTTAAGGAGTCGCAACACGCAATTTTGGCCATTTTAGCAAAATCCCTGCCATTACTGTGATCAAAATCAATGGACCAGTCAATCACCCTGCCTGCCTCTGTCTGCTAACAGGAGTGATCTGCAGGATCTGTTCTCGCCCTCCTTTCTGAGAGGAAAGGAGGAGTTTTATTTCCCAGCCTGGGATCTGTTTCCAGAATGCACCAGCTTCTGAGTGCATGCGTGCGTGTGTGTGTATACAGATATCTTTAATAGCTGTATGCAGAGCTGTACAGTTATAGACATATAGCTCTGAAAATGCTCCTTGCACATGTCTGTCCTCTCTCCCACGCACACAGGGCTGGATTTCAAAGTATCATCCAGCCATGCACGCAGAAAATGGTTATGTTCAAGGACCCCAGCAGTCAGCTGCAACGTCTGTCCCTGACAGTGGCTGTGCTGTGCTTCCCTCTGACAGGCGCAGGGGAGTGTCTGTGGTTGTAAGAGCAACCTTTCCCTGCAGTGGGAGATTTCTGGCTCAAGTGTGTTTATTTTTGTGCACTCTCAAAGCAAACGAAGGAGTCTGCATCACGTGTCACAAGCACCATTTCCAAATGCAGAATCACGGTATTAAATTCATGAAAACGGCGAATTCCAGCCATTAGGCAGGTTTCTGATGAATTTACCAGTAGTGAATGTGTTATATTCTTGGTGAGGCTAGAGAGGCACAGAGATGTGCACAGGCACAGGGGAGGTGAACGAGCCGGTAATTGCTGGTGGTTAGCAAGACGTGTTGGTGACGGGCAGGCGATTGCAGTGCCAGCATCAGGAGTGTCTGTGCCGTTCCTCTAAAGCACCTGGCACAGGCCAGTACCACTGGCTGGGAACAAACAAGCCAGACAACTGTCCTGTGCAAGCGTGACAATTTGTGTCTCCTTCTGCTCTCTGGCAAGTGGGGATTACAGCTGTGTGTCTCTGGTGCTTCCTCTCATCTGCTGCCCTGAGAGAGTAAAATCAACAGTGTTTTCACTTAGCCCTGGATAACCTGGTGCAAGTTGCTTTCTTTGAAATGACTTTACTTTTGTTTAATTGTGGTGGAGGCTAGAAGAGGGAAGCTGCACAGGGGAAGAAGGGACTGCTGTGGTGAGAATGCTGTCCTGCAGGTCTTCCTTTCTGTGTGTCAGATCCTGCCTGCAGCAGGAGGCTGATGGCATAATGGCAACGCGAGGCAGGATGCTGAGCATCACCGTTCCCCAGAGCACAGACTGGCGCGGTGTCCTGCCACGGCCAGAGTACGGCTGGGACTGTGCTGTGGACCAGGGCGCTCCTCTCAGGAAAAGGGAAGATGGAGGCAGCACTAGCAGCAATCCTTTTGGTTTATCACTCAAGAGCTGATTGATCCAAGGGGTTTGCTTTTGAGGAAAAAAAAAGCCAACCCTCTTGCCAGGCTCGCTGCGAGGTGCTGACATGCCTGCAAGTTAGGTGCTCTCGTTGCGTTATTTTCATGGGCTTGAGAGCCATATAATTTGTTTTAACGTTCAAAAATAGGACAGGCGAGGTGGTGCCACATGTGTGTGCTGCATTGCCTGTTTCATTAGCTGGGTTGTTTGGACCCTGCTGTTTCCAGAGAAGGATTTTGTATTTGCCACATCATGCTAATATCAGTCATTAGGCACAACCGCGAGCGATTGGTGCTCTATAAATACCTATGCACAAGCCGTTTGCAATTGTTGCTGTATAAATACCTACCAGAGACAGCTCTGCACTGCCCAGGAAACAAATGAAGCAGATTGTCCTGCAAGAAACGCAGGGAAGTAGGTAGTGAGGGAATGCTGCGCCACACTCCTTTGCAGCCGCAATGGCATTGGTATCAGGGAGAGATGGTCTTGTTGTCAGAGTGGTGGCTTGCCTCCAGAACCCAGGGGCCCCACAGGTGCTTCTACCTGTGCTAAAGACTCTTGCAGCTTCCAAGTAATGCAGTGGCAATGGACATGCTTGCTGTGGCGTCTCTGCTGTCTTCTCCTGCCTAGAGGGTCCAGACCAGGAAAGAGAGTCTGCTGGAGAGCCTGGTACTAGATGGCAGAAATAGCTACTCAGAGGACTTCTGCCATGATCACTGACATGTAGAGCCTGCACATCCTTAGCCTTGTCACTGAAGTTCTGCTGTTGCTGTTTGACATTTGCCCCGTACCCTCTAGTGTCTTTCCAAAGTATTTCAAACTCACGTTGAAAGCCTTTAGACACAGGCTGTCCCGGCCTGTGTAGGGAAGTGATTAGAAACCAGGTCCAGATTGTCTTTGTGGTGGCATTTTCCTGTTTTGCATTGAACATGTAAGGTAAAACCATTCACATTGCCAGCTCTCCCTGTAATTCCAGGGAGGGATATGTTCTTCACCTAAACACAGAACCATAAGAACAAAAAAACAGTGAGAAAAAGGTTTTTACTTTGTTGATACAGCTTTGCTAAGAAAATCTTCAGATAGGTGAAGACAGGAGCTTCAACTGGGGTGGCTGAATAGTGAAGACAAGCTCTGAACAACTCTGACACAAACTGGACTTTCAGCACTAGTGGTGTGTTAGTCCAGCTGGGAAGCTGTCCTTAGGTTGGCTGCTCAGGCTGCTGGGAAAGCTGTCTTGAATCCAACTGCTGGATGTGTGATTTAGTCCTTGGAGAGGTGCTGGTGGTTAAGAAGTCCAGGCATTTCGGGTGGGTGAAGAACAGCGACATCTTAAACATCACTAAGGGAAGGAACCAGCAGCTCTACAAAGAGCAATGGCCATCGAAAGGGAAAACATAGCAACGCGCCTGTGATTTGCCACGCTGTTTGCACAGGGCCAACTGCATTCCTGCTCACGAGCACTCAGTAGTCTGACACCCTTAATTATTTGGACCTGCTGATTTCAATGGGAATTGCATCCTGATATAACACAGAATCAAATTTGGCTGTTCCATCAGATTGGTGTAAGTTACAGTCATTCTGAACATCTGTTGAATTAAGTATGATTATGTACTTCACCCCCTATAGTAATTTCCTTACCTAATTATATCCAACCACTTTGTGTGCCATTACTGAATTTGCCCAGGTATTTTTCTGAATCAGTACTCCTGTAGCTCTGCAAATGCTACGAAGTCGAGACAAGAAAGTAGTTTTTTAAATTAAGAGCCATTTACAATATGTTACACTTTCAGCATTCAATTAAATAATAAAGATATGAGAATAAAATCCTTTTGCAACTCCAGGGAGCCACTGATGGAATAATCTGCAAATAAGATTAAAAGATTTCAGCACAACTAAGATTGTCTTTCATGACCTTAAATGTCATCCACATCAGATTTAATTCCAAACACTGAATCTTCCCCTTTTCATCAGTCAGTCCAGGAGAGAGATCATAATGCAGAATGTGGGTATTAGGAAGGGAATAATGCTCTGTTTTTCTAGAAAGACGTACTGCTGGATTTACATTTCCATTTCAGCAGCAATGCCTTTGCTGTACAGTGCATGTAAGGCTCCCACCTGCAAACACGACTATTCTGCGCTGTTGTCATCACGTCATTATGCAATCAATACTTTGCCATGACTTGCATGTTCTTTAGTTCCTCTGGAAATCTGCTATTTTATAATTCTGATTGAATAAAGAAATGTTTCCTACTGCCCAAGTGCATTTTTGGTAAGCAATTAGGCATTTACACAGGAAGAGCAAATTGGATGAAAGAACTGCCCCCAAGAATGTATCACCGGGAAGATTTATCCCAAGTTAAACTTCGGTTGTGCATGAGAAGGTCTGAGGGGACGAAAGGGATTTGGTATTGAGGCAACCATGTAATAGGAATTAATTTCATAAACAACCTAATTTTGGGCTGTGATCGCCGAGCACCTTATCAGAAGCCATTTAACAAAGCCTCCTAGAGCATTACCTGAGTTCAGGCTGAAGAGCTGGTACCAGAGTTTGCAGGTGGAGCACCTGACAAAATTGTCTGATAACCGTGAGCCATAAGCAGGTTTAAGCTTTTCAAGAAAAGCTTCAGAAATCCATTAGAGTCGCTGGCAAAACTGATTGCCTGGAGTGGGGTATGGCTTTGTATTCGTTCACATTCTATAAAAAAGCACAGGCTTAGTCCAGCATTATGTATTTCCTGGTTGTTTAGGGGAAGATTTCAGCTGGGAGCATCAATAACCCAACTGAAAAAACAGCAAGTTTCAGAACTCACCTGCAAGCTATCAGTGACACAGAGCTCCATTTAAAGACACGCTGGGACTTCAGACCCATCTGTTGAGGAGTCTGGCAGCATAGGAGCCGAGGCGTCCGACCCTGTGCCTGCTGTGGGAGCCTGAGATGCCTGCATTTCGAGAGGAGATCTTTCCTGGCAGCTAACCCTTCATCAGAACCATGCCTGTTTTTAAATAAAGATGGGTCAAACCAGATATATTTTCACAAAACTGACTCTGATAAGGCTCGGTGCTGCCAGAGCTGTTCTTCAGCAGTGCTGGTGACCTCAGTCCTTGTTACCCCTGTTACGAGGAGCTGTGATACTCCCTGCTCTGTCTGCAGAGGCCATAGCTTTCATCCATCCCCAGCATCTAGGAAGCTGCTTGCCTATGTTGCATGAGAAATACAGACGCAAGGTTTCTGCTTGATGTGGTTTCTGCACCATCAGCCAGATGCATCAGGGTTCCAAGACACACTAACTGGCATGAATTTAAATGGACAAAGCAGTAATGAAGTCTAAGCTAGGGCTGGGGCTTTCTATCTGTCTTCTGCAGGTATTTTCTAATGCCAGTGCCAGTGTTTATGTACTGCAGCTTTCCTGATACTTGGATGGATTGTAACAATCCCAGTGGCACTGCAACGCTCCTAAATCTGATCATCTAGTATTCAAGCAAAAGCCAATTAGGAGCACACTGACCTGGTTTGTTTGAAGTAAAAAAAAGTCATCCCTCAAGGACAGATCCTCAGCTGGTGCCAATCTATGAATGGTACATGTCTGCAGATGTTATTTGACCACTTACTGAACTGAACCCCATGACAACTCTTTGAAATACTTTAGCATCATTCTCCCCACTGCATTTCAGTTGAGGCTGAGGCCAGGTGTTCAGACCATTTGTTTCCATTAAGGACTGGCGAGCACAGTTGGTGGGACGTGCTTTCAGAGTGGTGGAGGATACAGAGCCCTCCCTTGTACTGGGGCAGAAAATGTTAAAAGTCTCCTGAACTTCAGCCTGAATTGTCACCAAAAGACTCCTCTTTGACACTAACCTCCGCTGTTTTGCTTGACCCTAAAGGACCATCCAGAAGTGAAGATCAGATAAGGATGTTCGGCACCGTGGACTAACCACACCCTTAGAAATGCAGTTTAAGCAACTTTGTGGTCTCTGAATTTGCCTTCACATGGGATTACAGATATTCTCAGTAACTTGCAAATCCTCTTGTTTTGGAGCCTCCCTTTGTCCCGCTCTGTTTGGTAAGTGGTACTCACTCCAGCAGCTGAGGTTACCCAGGAAGTGTGAGCTGAATGGAGAAACAAGGCATTCTCCGTGGGGGATGTGGACACCCAGCTGTGAAAACATCAATGTTTTTTTTTTGCTGGAACCCTCATATGACGACTTCTTTCTCTTTTCCTTGAGCACACTTGGAGCAGAAATATGTAAATGGTCTTCCGGTTCTGATATATGAAATTCAAGAAAAGTTAACAGCAGCTCACTTGTAACAGCAGGTAATCAGAGCACTTACACATTGTTTGTACAGAAGGTTGGCGTGAGACTTCACGACAACGGGAGAGAACATTTTTGGTTCTTTGTAGGACCCAGACACAGCCACCATGCCTGGAACACAAGTCCTGTGTGGAGAACACGCATTGATTTGCTTAACGAGGACAGTAACAACACGCCGTAGCATGGAGCCGAAAGCCAATGAGCAAAGCTGCGAAGGACACAAAGCTTCTCTTTCACAGGGAATTTCAGGATTTCGAGATTTATCTCGCTTCTGAAGCAGAATAAAATCGAATCACTTCAAGTGACATTTTCAAAACAACTTCATTTTAAGCCCCAGTCTTTAATCTCAATTTAAAATATAACAGGATCTGAAGGAGTACTTTCAAAATGACAAATGGAGGCACTGTTCTGAAAAGGTTAACGCGGGGTGTTTTAACCTTACCCAAGGGGTGGTAATTGTTCTTCAGGTTTTGTTGGAGCTGACACTTTGGTAGAGGAGCTTTGTTTCCAATCAAACAGCACATTTCCGTTGAAGAAAACGTTCGTTTGGAAAAGTTCCACTCCAGCTAGCTGCAGCATGGGAGGTTGGTAGATAAGGAGAATATAATTAGCTGCGATAGGAATTTTGACAGAAGGCTGAGGCTGAGAGCTCTCACGCATTGGGTAAATGCACCACGCTCATGGGAAGAGAGCAGGCGACTGGGGTGGTGCTTTGCTTCTCTGCTGAGAGGTTGCTGCTGATGCACCACACCAGCATCCTCCACGCCTGAGCCCACCGGGGTGAGCAGGAGCCACCGCTTGCCAAGCGCCTGGGTTTGGGAGAGGGTTTGGTGACGTGTTTGGCATTATTGGTTCCACAACAGTCGGTGGGATGGCTCCGGCAGCGGGAGCTGCGCTGCACTGCCCATGTGCTGAGCTCCCCAACACCTCCTGCCCCGTGGGGCACATCACAAATTCACACCGAGGATGGGGGGATCACAGAGCCTCGAGTTCTGCAGTAACGGGCTTCCCTTTTCTGCTGAGATTTCTGAATCTGCTAGAAAAGTTACACAAATGGAAGTGGTGAAACATTTCCCCTTGGTTTTGAGGAAATTATTCTTCACGATTTCCACCCCTTCTTTGATAAGTGACAGGCAGTGGTGACCTGCAGCTTGGCAGTGTGTTTTGCTGTGGCAGGAACCGCTGCCTTGCAAAAAATTTCTTAATCCCAGTGACTTTACAAGGGTACACACTCGTTCCTGGAATGCGAGGGAAGGATCTTCCTTCACGATAAAGTCATCCATGCCAGGAAGCACCAGGAAGGAGCTGAGGCACGAGACAAATAATTTCCTCTGCTAAGAGAAGCGGCGTAGGGGAGACTAACTGGCTCAAATGCTGCTGCTCGATTTCTTGCTCAAACTCATTCAGCTAGCAAGGGTCAAAGCCCAGAGTCATATTGAAAGGGCAGGAGGACTTTTCATGAGGGCAAGCATGGCTCTACTTGTTTTATCATTATATTTACCCAAACAAAGCCTTCACACTGAAGATTACTGCATTCCAATTGGCACCCCACTTCTCAAGGAAAGCATCCAACCATTGTGAGAAAGTCATGTTTTTGTCTTAAACTAGCTGTCCGTGGAGGCCTGCTGCTGCTTTGCTTTGTTTTTAGTATTAGGCATAAAACGGGTGCCAGCGATTTAAGCAGCTTCAAAACTCGGGCACAGTTAGCACAGAAAAAAACACAATCATCAAGGTCTATTAAACATGAAACCTGTGACACAGGATGTTTTGGGCCACAGACCATTAGATGATATGTTAATATTAACACAGTGTTTTCCCAGCCCTCTTCCCTAAATGTCCTTTCTCTCCAGGGAAAACTGAAATAATGGGGATAAAGCTGCATCTTAGAGATTCATAGACAAAATACATTTTAGTGCAGCTGCAAGAGGCAGTCTCTGGAAATCTGAAGGTTCCCAGCTTTGGCAGCTGCTGATGTGAGTGAGGCAGAGGAGCAATCTGTCTGAGCTGGGCCAGTAGGAAGTTATTCAAACATGCTAACAGTACTGCAAGCAACCCATCACTCTCCTCGACTGTAACACGGGGAATATGTCATAGGGAAGCTGAATGAACTGGAACTGGATTCTGGCACTCTGGAGTGGGGAGACTCTGCAGCTCATGGAGCCAACTGCCACTGATGTAACTCAAAGTGATGCCTCTCTGTGGCCTTGGTTTCCTTGGCTTTCTAGGATTAAAAATGCCGCTAAATTAAAGCCCTGCATTAAAATTCTCCTTATATATTGTAATTTTCACACTGTGTGAGGGGTGTTGCTAGGAATTCCAGGCTGGCCTGGCATCTTCTCAGACAGAAGTGGATCTATTTTCATTCTCCCTGGATGACTGTGCACAAGTGGTTCTTGTGGTGCGATCCCACATTCTTCTTCCTGCTGCTGTTTGCCTGAAAAAAAAAAAAAGAGTCACGCATCTTCCCTCATCCCCACTGATGCATTAGGTACATCACAAGGCCTCGGTGGAGTCCGAATGCAAAAGAAACCAAATCAAATAGTTTTTCCTTCTTCCTCCCTATGCAGAGTGATGACTGAAACCAACAGAAAATTAACTGCAGGTGGCTCGGAACCGCTGACACTTTGTCGCCTGCTGATTTCTCATTGGAGCACCTCAGTCTCCTTTCATTTGCACACATTTCCTCTTTTCCAATGGAAGGGGCACTTAGGAGCAAATAACTTTTCTGTAAATTGGGCCACGTGTCTCATCCTCAAGGGGCCCCCAGTTTCAGCCCTCATCTAGAAATTTCAGAACAAATCGGAACACGACAAGCCCCGCACTGGATGTACTCCACTGCGTGTGTGAGAGCTTTTCCCTGCAGATGGGCTGACTGCTTGCATTTGAAAGCCTTTGCTCATCTGGAAAGTCGCCGATCCTGTATCTGACAGGAGAAAAGTCTCTCCTATCCCCATCTCAGAAGGCTTTCTCACTGGATCTTTTCCTGGGAGGTTCGTCCATTAGGGTTTCCCGAGCCATCCTTTTGCAGCCTGGCCAGCAAGTCACCCTTTTCATTAACTTGGCTTTTGATAGATACTGTTTTAAGTGAATACGAAGCAACCGCCCCGCACTCCCGAGACAGCAAAAAGCGCAGGGGTAAGGATACACGTTGCAATATACCTTCAACCCATTTCCTCCTCTTTTGTTTCCTTTTACAACCCTGATGCCATTTGGAATAAACTTTAATTGGGTCATTTTGTCATCCGCTGAGCAGCCCCCATTAACAGACCTTTAGAGTGGTGCACACTGGTAGCGGGATCTCTGTCACAGGCAGTTGCCACTTAGTGAAGTTTCACGAACATATCTTCATTATTTATGCATGCTGTGCTTTATTACCGGCACCAGGTGTGAGCGAGGAATGCTTCACCACGCACAAGCAGCTAAAGAGGTCAGATGGCAGCGTCGAAGCAATAAGGATAAAACCCCACAGACGAGAGGTGTGTTCCCACGTCAGCGCCCAGGCACTGCGCTCACACGGCTGCCTCACAGCCACCGCCTCAGCTGGGCATCTCCAGGAGGGCACAAGCACCCACCCTTCCTGACCAGCACAAAGGCAGCCGTGGCACCTCAGGGCTCGCCACGTTCTGAGTGTTCAGCACAAGCAGAAGGATGTGTGTTACCCAGGGAGGGAGCGAGCATGGGCTCTTCAGCAACTTGGGTTTACACCATGTCTGTGTGAGCCATTTCTGGTTTTCAGTACCGTGAGGGTGACTTGTGTCAGGTTCTCTGCGTGTGTGTGCAGATGCGACTGATGATGTGAAAGAGTGACAAAAACCCATTTCTAAGCTGAGGAAAATGCTACACACGGAACAACTGTGTCGATCCGAATGGGTTCCACTGGAGCCGGAGAAACGATGACACATTTAGATCGATGTGTGGGCACGGATTGCGACCGTGAGTTCCGCAGGTGTCACTCTGCTGTTGTCAAAGTCTGTGGGAAACGTAGAAACATGTTCCTGCAGGCTTTGACGGGGCGAAATCCGGCCCCAGCTTTTGAAACTTAGCCAGCCTAATACTTCAGAAAGGCCCATAGGAGTTTTCAATGAGCTGCTGCGCTCCTTCTGTGTTATCATATTGTGGCTCTAATGTATGAAAGAATTACAAAATTTAATTAGGGAATGGTTCTTAGGTCATAGCAAAATTGGCACACTAAACACATAGTAAATGTCTACTTTGCTTTTAATTAAACAGCTTCCCCTTAAAGGTTTTTAATCACTAGTTTAGATAAGTGGGATTTGTAATGATTGTTAAGGAACTGCGGAGAGTGGCTGAAAACATGCACCTGCGTGCAGTTAGTAGGGGGTATTATGGAAAATGTTATTGAGACTGTAGGAAAGCTTTCCTCTATGCTTAACGTGTTGTTAGAATGATGAATAATGTCATAATTCTCACCAAAACTGGAAAATCCTTTTATAGGAGCCTATTAAAAGCCTTCTTGATGTTAAGCTTTGAAGAAGCCCCCCCCAATCATTAACGTAGCTCACGTTTGGGAAAGGGTGCTGACCAAAAAGGAGCACGATGCACAACGTCCCAGCTGATGTTAAAGAAGTAGAAGGTGAAAGAAAACATGAACTTGAAAACGATATTTTAAATTCTAAAACTTCAGGCTTTCCCTATGTATTTTCATTTTCTTTAAAAACCCTGGTTACAGCCATAACCACATTTCCTTGTGTTTAGTCTCTGGTTTACAGCTGATGTAGGTTAATTACAACAGTTAAATCACCTGCATGTCTGGTAGTTGTGGGTTTTTTTTTTCTTTTTCTCCATACATTTTATCTAGAGAGCAATGAGATCTAAAATTCTACAGGATACTAATTTCAAGAAGGCTCCAAACATCTTGACTCACACTCACATCACACCTCTTCTCATCCAGGCAGAATTTTGCGGTGTTTTTTTTTTTTGTTCCATGGATGTATATCCTGCCATGTAAAGCAATATGAAATAACGTGGAAAGACCCACTGACGGGATATTAGGAATGACACGTCTAAGATAAAGGGGTGCAGCCACTGAAACAGTGTCTGATGAAGATTTAGAGTGATGGCTGAACCACGTGAATTGTTTATCCATTCTGCCATGCTCTTGCTGCAAGCCAAGAGAGGTGTAATAATTTATTTGGAAAACCACAGTTTAGTACAGTGAGAAAAAGTAATCTACCACTGCTCTGACAGGCTGGGCAGATAGATATGAAGAAGAGAAACTGATCTATTTCTCGAGATGTAGGCAACAATTATGAATGAATAGACAGCACCTTAATATATATGAGTTGCCATCTCTCAGGCGCTTCAGCAGACAAACTGCTCTGTGCACTCTGCTCCAAGTTGCTCCGCCTGAGGTTTGATATTTCAGAGTGTAACGCATCATGAAGCTTTTCACAGATCAGTACATGTATATTAACTATGTCTTTGATTGTGGCAAGCCTGTTTCTGCAACAAGGACCATTGCTTTCGCTGTAAAATGTATGAGGAGGTCTCAGCTACTTAGCTGCAGCAGTAACATGGCATCGTTTTGATTACCAGTCTACCCCTGAATTTGCCACTCCTCTGCTGCCTCCTTTCCACCCCTCAGTTCCTGTATTTTCCATCAAGTGGTCCAGAAGCCTCCAAGTGCCTCCAGCCCCCGGGTGCTGGTGCCACCCTGCAGCTGCCCAAGGGAGGCTGGAGCCAGCGCAGCCTGGCCGCGCTGCTGCTGCTTCATTGCTACCGGATGGATCGTTCTCGTGGCCATTAGAGACGAGAAGTGGACTGAAATGACAATTAGATAATGTCGGCATTTGGCAAACAGAGCTGTCTGCCAGTTTGCAGGCAGTCTGGGTAGTGTCACAATGAATCCATCAAGAGGCATAGAGCCTCCCCATGGGATTCAAAATCCAGCTGTCGCTCACAGCTACAGTATTGGGGATTTGGGTGCCAGGGTGCATGGGGGTGGGGGCTGCTTTCCCCATGGAAAGTGTGGGACGTGCCTTTCAGAGGTTTTTAGGGCATCCAATTGACACCCACCAGCATGGGACCTGAAGTTACTGCACAAACGAAAAGACACAAAACTTCTCCATGTGAAACTTCCTAGAAGCTCTCCTACAAAGTACTGTGTAAAACATTAATGATCTTGGGTTTTCTGCCAACTTCAAACATCCAGTTTTGAAAAAATGCAGCACATCTCAAATTACAAGGCTTTGTAATTCACTCACATAAGGTGTAAAAGCTCTTGCACCAAGGCAGAAGAGAATAGAGTGAAGGGCCCTCCTGCAAAGAACACATACATCAGCTCTCACCTCTCGTCTTGTTTGCTGAAAACCCAGCTGCTGAAGCAGCAAAGCACATGCTGGCAAGTACATCACTTCCTAAAAAAGTGCAAGTCTGTATGATGTCAAAGTTATTTTCAAAGAAAACATCAGCAGCTTGTTGCTGGTTTTGCTTTCTGCTTTCATGAAAGCATTTATACGAATTTGCAAAACTGACCAGTAGATCCTATGGAGGAGAGTGGGGAAAGGTAACATTTAACAAGGGCTTGGAGTTGCCCCTGCAAGTATCGAATCATTCTGTTCCCCTGTCTCAGAAAAGGAAAGGACTAAAACCATAGTGATGAGTCTTAATCTTATTAGAGATCCGTGTCCCAGCTGATCTTGTAACGCCACAGACTGACTGCCATGAGCCACACCAGCCTGGGGATTAGGGCGTCAGGGGGCCCAGGGGACACGCCACAGCCACAGAAAACCCAGAAGATTTACATGTGATGAAGCATTCCTCAGTCATGCTGTGCAATCAGCCAAAGCCTGCTTGGAGATGACTCCATGTCCTGGCACTCTGGACAGCTGGGAGATGCACTGATGTTTTCTGCAAATGCAGAAACATTTTGCGGCTGATTTTTCATGACCTTGCATCTCATGGGCTTATTTATACCCATGCAGGGTACTCACATTGAAGTTTTCCACTCACTGAGGCTTGGGATAACTTTTCATATTGAGTTGACCCATAAGCCAGTGGGATAAAAAGAAGGATGCACACTGAGCATGCTGATACAAAGCATCATTTTTGAACTAAGCTAACCCAGCAGTTGTCTGTCTTAAAACCCACGTAGGTAAGATTGCCACTTCAGACAGAGGGGTGTTCTGGCACCATTCTGCTGGCAGGAAAGACGTCACACATTGGAAAAGAGAAATAAAGTATTTGTTAAACATGGAAAAATCCTACATGCTAAACACACAGTGCCTTAACACAGGTGTCAGCATAGTAATTAAACCCACGGTGTTTGCTGCAGAAGTCACTTGGTTTTGTGGGTTGTTTTGATTTCTTGTTCTCTTTTGACATTCAGCATTTCTTGAGACCTAAGGTTTTCATTCCCCTCAGCAGGCTGTGTAAACGAGGAGACATTGTGTTAGCAGACTCCCCGAGTATCGCAGCCCTGTTCTTCACACAGAGCTACAGTCGGTGACAGAGCTCTGGCTAATACATGAGATAAGACAGAGCGGTCTCTGGGCCTGTGGCAGGAGGGTGCCCTGTGACTCTCCAGCCTGATGAGCTGCATGAATTAGTGCAAAACAGAGCTTTGAAAATGCAGATTCAGAATAAGAAAACAACTTACTTTCTCTTTCCCAAAATCCAGCAGAGAGTAATCTGACAGGCTTTACACAACTTCAAAGTGGCCAAGTAAGGAATTCCCTCATGATGGAGAGAAACAGAAAGCTGTTCCTTGCAGAGTGATGCTGGAGAATGGTACTTGGAATAAGAAAGAGTCAGAAGAGATGAGGCTTCAAAATTATTTGAGGAGGCAGCCTGCCTAGAGAGAGGTGGGGGAAAAGTCATTCCAAGGCTGTTGAAGCAGGCTGGCTGGCACGGCGTGGTGTGGGGAAGGTCAGCGTGGGAAGCTCATGATGATAACCAGAGAATTACACCCAGAGGTATGTGTTAGGCAGGCGCTGCTGGTCTGAGACCGCTTGCTCCTCAGAAGACTTGTAGCCATGTCATTGGCACAGGCTCTGCTTTCTACAGCTTCTTGCTAGGCATGACCTGGAATACCTCATGATCCTAGAAGGATCTGTGCCCTGGCAAGCTGGAGAGGCACTCACACTTGTCATGCTGCTGCCTAACCCCAGATGCTTTCTCCTCTACACCTGTGAAGGTTACAGGACCCTTTGGAGCATCTCACCCTCTGCCAGACAGACTGCGGAGACCACCAAAAACAGAAGGGGAGCACTGCGAGGACTGACTTCCCCGTTCATTCACTGACACAGCATCTTTTCTCCCACACAGGCCTTTCCTTACTATGCCCTTGCATTTCTGCAAGCTGTTGTAAAGAAAAGAACCACTTCTAGTTATATACATAAAGGCACAATTTAATGCAAAAGCAGGCTTTCCTGGATTCATCCTACACGCAGGATTTTCAGCCCCACCTTTCATGTGACATTTGTGTGCCACACAGGGGAACATTTTTGGATGATAAGCCCAGTTATCTCAGAGGCATGTTAAACAATATGGAAATCCCCAGGGATGTGTAAATGTAAACAATAACTGCAAACTCCTGCCTGGAGGGTTGGGTTTTTTTTTCTTTAGCCAGCTAGTTATCTCCATATTTTTAGCATCTCTATCACAGACTTGGGCTGCAAAGGAAGATTGCCATCTTGTTTGTTCCTGCATTAGTCACATCTGAAATAACTTGAAAAGGAGCTGTTTGGTTTGTGTTTGGTTTCCCCCCTCCGCCCAATAATTGCATCATCACCTGATAACTTCTGAATACTCATGTGTAAGATCTGGAGAAACTGCCCCAGTAGGTAAAGTTACTCCTACGTGTAACTGCCCATTGGGGCAGATCCCCAGTCTGCACTTCTTTAAGGTGAAAAGCTGCCAACAGTCTTCTGCCATGCAGCAATGCATCTGTCTTCCCTACAGAAGCTGTTTAGCCAGCGATTAGTCCAGAGCGCAGTGTAGTCACTGCTGTTATTTGGGGAGGGGTGAGGGGAGAAGTCTAAGCAGCACTTTACTTTCACAGCGTCAGTGTTTTATCATACACTTAGTGCTTCACCTTCTGTCCAGTGGGTGAAAACAGGCAAACTGGCCAACCCAGCAGCTCCCCACCGAGTTCAAGGGGCTTTAATTCCACAGAGGCCACCTGGACTCTGTGTGCTTGTAGGCTTGGTTCATGCAAGAAGAGATCTTGCCTATTGCTTTGAGCTGTGCCATTCCTCAGCAAAACCAAGCCCAGTTTAGGGAAGCACTTTGCTAGTCAATAACTTGGTATTACAGGAGATAATTGAAACAGGATGGTAGTATTTTTTTTACATCCCCTTTGTGTGTGTGTGTCGTGACATAGGGAAATGCAACACTGGACTCGGGACTAACAGAAAGAGACCTGAGTGCCAGGGAGCAAGGCGGAAACCATGGTCTTCATATTCAGTTTCCACTTTTGATGACACTTTCTGTAGGATTAGTGGCACTGTGTCCTCTGACTGCTCAGGAAAACAGCATCCCTTGTTTTGTGCTCAAGATTAAACATGTCTGGAAGGGGGAAAGTTAATTCCTTAGGAACTGGAAAAGGTAACTGTATAAACTTGTGTTGAGACATAAACTCTGAAGCAAATCTGAACTGCATAACTGTGTTTTGAAATCCATGGTATGGTAGATCTAAGCCCTCAGTTTTGCACGGCTCACACAGCATTTTGGTGGCGGTCCATGCGGTTCTGCGTGCTCCCTGGTCCTTACGACGCTGAAGGTTTATTATCAACCTCCAGCACGAGTCTTTATTTACAAAGTTCGTCACCACAATTGACAGGAAACCAAGTGCATATAAAACCGAACACCCTGGTTGAGTATTTTCCTGTAAAGCTTTTAAACCTTGTATTTAAACGTTTTAAGGTTAATTGGTAAGCACATTTAACAATTATTACACCGGTGAGCAGCACAAGCCATTATTACATTCTATCAGTCACTCAAACAGAGGGAATAATCCGTGTTAGGAAAAGATTAATTCCCTACATCCTGGAAATTATCTGTTTTTGTTTTTTTCTTTTTTCTTGAGCAGTTATCAATAGAGTCAGGTGGGTCCTTTTCTTTTACATGTTAAGGCGAATTGTGATCATGGAAGACGGGCACAATTATGTCACTGTGATTACTGAATGAATGGATGCCCTTCCATGATGTTAGATTTTTTTGTCACAATGATGCAATCACCTTGTACTCGGTACCATCGGTGTTTATAACTGTAACAAAGGAGACACAAAGAAAACTGTTGTAAGAGAGAGTCCCTGGGAGCACGGGGGCTCGTCCTTCTCTGTGTTTTGCTGAATTCAGTGCAATGAGAGCACTTAATAAATAATGGTTAATCCAAGATAGCTGCTGACTGTTTCAGAGTTTTGGTATTTGTATCCACTTCTTACCTGCTTTTTGATTTTCCTAATGAAAACTATCAGTTTGCAGAACAATTCTCTGAAGGGCATCCTTTCTGTGTCCCCTTTGAAAATAAAACAGGTCTCTCATTAGCCAGCCATCTCAGTTGGTAATTTTGCCTGTGTCACAATACTCAACAGCCCCTTTACCAATGCCAAATGAAAAGCAAACCAAAAACCACACTGCAATGGCTATCTCTGTACTCTGATGGCTTAATGAATCCTCACTAGGCACCTGATCCTGGAGAAAATAAAAGAGCAAACAGAAAGAATGAGGTTTGCACCTGATAAGCAGTTGTTTTAATAAGCTGATTTATGGCAAATGAAAGAATACACAGGTATTCTTTCAGCTGCTGGTTCGTAGGGAATGCTGTTATTCTGGGTGCAAATTGAAACATTGGGCTTTTTTTTTCCTCTTGCTGTAATAACAGAAAAACAAATTTTCAGTTAAAGGGACCACGAAGCTGCATTAATTCCTCATCTGAAAATGACAGAAATGGATCCACAGAGCAGTATATACATCCCTACATCCCACCATCGTCCATCTGCGTCCACACAGCATTTCCCCAGGAACAGCAGGTAGGGAGTATCTAGAGTGATGTATAAATTTCCTTTATAATTATATTTAGGATGTCTTTATGTAGAAAGGGAGAGTAATAGACAAAAGTGATAAATCCTCCTGTTATTAATGCTAGAGTTTGCGTTTCTGCCTGAGCAGTTAGGAAAAGCAAATGTTATTGATGTGTTAAAGGGGAATACTTGTTAATAACTAGATAATTTTAAGATGTTGGGTTCATACCATCTGTTAATCTTAGTTGTGATTAAAGAGGTAATCCTAATGCCCATTATTCCTAATGACAAGACCAAGCAGGCTTAAAGCATTAGCCGTCGGAGGCCAAAGAGAAGAAGCAATGAAGGATATCAGCAATCTTAGCCACAATTGAGGAATTGGCCCGTCCTCTACACAACAAAAGTGATACAAAAGAATTACACCCTCACTAAAGTCTATTTCCTCGTATAATCACACAAAATGATTTTTCTTAAATATGATAATAAATCACAGCAAAAAATCAATGTGGCAGGGCCCAACTGCTATGGCCTGATAACGCATCAATCAATATTTAGTATTTAGATTTTAATTAATACATAGCAAAGCAGAGGCCTTTTAAGAGAGAAATATTATCTCAGATAAAAAATCCTGCACTGTTAGCATGCAAAAGTTGTTGCTCATATCTGTCATTGATCAATCTGCTGGAGCTGAGATTAAAAACCCTTGGAAACATCAGACAAGAGCATAAAACAGACAGCCAAAGAGAGGATGGCGTCGGCATCCCGCTCTGCAAAGCCGCTGAGGCAGGGAGCTGGGATGAGCCGGGGCAGAAGCTCACACCATGTCAGCTGAGCACCAAATGCTGAGCAGGACCCTGAGCAAACGGGTAACACTCACAGTGCTTCGGCAACAGAGAAAGGAGTACCCGTTCCTGGGCTGAGGGCTCGCACCTCATGGCAGGGAGCCCTCCTGCCCCTGCCTCGGGCTGACCCTGGCTCACAGCTGCTTATGGGACCTGAAGAATTTACACCAGCACCAATGATTTGAACATTGGCTATTCATTTTATTTTATTTTATTTTGTTTTGGTTATTTTATTTTATATTTATTTTATTTTATTTCATTGTATTTTCTATTTCTATCCAAAGTTGATACCCAGGGATTTATTTGAGCCTCTTCACTGTCTGATTCTGCTGAGGACAGACGAATTGGATTAGAAAACATAAAGCAAGAAACATTTTCACAGTCCACCTCTCTCATCCTGATCATTTCTGGAAAATACTCTGGACTAGGTCCCCATCTTTGGTTTCAGTGGGGGATGATCTCATTTAAAAAAAAAAAAAACAAACCACAAGAAAAAGAGGAAGAAAAGGAAATACAAGAAAAAGATTGATGCTTATTCTGAACCCAATTCAGCTGCTATTGAAGCCACTAGCAAGTGTCTCCAGACTTCGGTGGCAGTAGCACCAGGCTGATGATCCAGTCTTTATATATTGGTTTTGTTTTCCTCAGGACAGATTCCAAGGCAGTGTAATTGAAATGGTAATAATGGGAGGCTTTAACATCAGCTGACATTTTCCAAACAAGAGCCACATTTGGCCTGAGTTTACTTTTCTTGTATATAATTTATGAAGGACTGAATCACCAGGAAAGAACTGTGTGTGTGCTTGCTTGCTTGCTTTTTCTAAAAAAAAAA
>WBNH01009319.1:176706-274206 GCA_013401255.1 Urocolius indicus | reverse complement strand
AGCCTCTTCACTGTCTGATTCTGCTGAGGACAGACGAATTGGATTAGAAAACATAAAGCAAGAAACATTTTCACAGTCCACCTCTCTCATCCTGATCATTTCTGGAAAATACTCTGGACTAGGTCCCCATCTTTGGTTTCAGTGGGGGATGATCTCATTTAAAAAAAAAAAAAAAACAAACCACAAGAGAAAGAGGAAGAAAAGGAAATACAAGAAAAAGATTGATGCTTATTCTGAACCCAATTCAGCTGCTATTGAAGCCACTAGCAAGTGTCTCCAGACTTCGGTGGCAGTAGCACCAGGCTGATGATCCAGTCTTTATATATTGGTTTTGTTTTCCTCAGGACAGATTCCAAGGCAGTGTAATTGAAATGGTAATAATGGGAGGCTTTAACATCAGCTGACATTTTCCAAACAAGAGCCACATTTGGCCTGAGTTTACTTTTCTTGTATATAATTTATGAAGGACTGAATCACCAGGAAAGAACTGTGTGTGTGCTTGCTTGCTTGCTTTTTCTAAAAAAAAAACCAGTCTCAGAATAAGGATGTAAAAAACACTGAAGAAGCCGCTTGACCTTACAGCTCAGACGTGAACTGTACTGAATTGCCAAGCTGAATTCTTCAGGGAGAAACAAAGGAAAAAAATGTTACTCATTTTTTAAACCCAGGAACCTGTCGCTCTGGGTATGTGAAATAGTTCAGAACAATAACAGAAAAGAATGTTTAACGCTTCAACCAGTTACTCCACAGGATCTGTATACATTATGCAATGGTGGTAACGTGGGTCAGACTCATCCTCCGTGCAGGTAGAGCCATTTCTTGATTCAGCAGTATATTAAAGGGAGGTTATTCTTTGGGTGTAAATCGGCCATCAGTCAGACCATAGCTACATCCAGCTGTGTCAAGGCAGTGCAACCTGTCTCAGCAAAGCCTTCAGTGAGCGCAAAGTGAATATAACTTACTCAGATGGTGGAGCATGGCTGGAAAAGCAAATGCCATGAGGACAGCTTCCTCCCCACGGCTGCTGGCAGATACATTCTGCTTGTTCTGTGTGCTGAGTGTTTGGTGCAAGTTATGCAAGCTCGTGCCTGGTAGGCGAGATGTAATAAAGGCATGCAAGGGAGCAATGTCATCACAAGCACTTGACCTTCCCCACTGGCAATATGGAGGCTGTATATTTTGTGGCAGGCGTTGCCATTGTCTTTATGCTGGTGTCTGCCATTCTGGGTTTTCTTACTGCTATACTAAAGCATTAAAGCTCTTAAAAAGACCATATGTCCCAACCTGCTCTGTCCTCTCGGATGAGGGCACGTTCATCCCTTAATTTGGACATTTGGGTTTCCACAGCTTCTCACAATAATCAGGTCTTTGTTCTCCTATCTCTTTTTTTCCTGTAATCTGCCACTGAATAAGCTTCTGCTACCTCCTGTAACCCCAAAGCTCTGGAAATTTGTGGGAAAAGCAGCACATCACAAATAAGCACAATCAATGACCTCAGTATGAGATATTTCTGAAACAGGATGTGGAAGTATCTGAGAGGGTGAGATGAGAGTTATAAATCCAAGATAACATCTCAGACCGTTTACAGATTGGCATAATCTGGACTAAAAGTTTGGGCCTGTAAAAAGGGTGAAGTTTGATAGGAAAGTAGGAGAAAAGGGGCAAAAGCTACCCTCGAGAAAGCTGCTATTACTGGTATTTGAAATGGCTGTAAACATTTCTATATTCAGTTTATTCCTGCATACAGAGTGAGGGCACAAGCCAGACACTGCACTCCCTCAGGAGGGCTGGGCTTCACTCTTCTAATCTGACCATGAAAGCAATTACAACTTGAAGTTTATCTGTGATCTTTGTGTTAGGAAAATGGGAGGAAAAACAATTGATGCACCTCCTGCTTTCTGACACTCTATTTGCCACCTGTATAAGAAAACCAACTCACCCACCTTCTGCCATCAATGCCAGGCCAGCTTCTGAGATGGCATTGCTGTAAACTGTGAAAAATCCCTGTATGCTGTCATGTTTCAACTCCCTCTTCAACAAAGCTGGTAAGACATGTCGTGCCCTTTGAGACATGCAGTAGTCAATGAGGCTGTGTGGCTGCCACGAGGGGCTGCGAGGCCATGCAGAGACCGTGCCTCCAACACCCAGGACTGAGACAACTTCTCCTCAGTTCTTTCCCTTCTAGCATTATCCTCATTATTTACTGACTGACTCTTCCCCACCAGTCTCAGGCTTCACTTCCTCTAGCCCAGACATCTTATAATACACTGGAAGAAGATGAAGGAATTAGTTAATTCCCCAGAGCTGGCCCAGCCCCACCAACCTGCAAATTCCTATATACAAGCTGGCAACTGTGATGTTTCCTCTAAGCCAGCGAGAGGATTAACTCCTTCCCTTCTTTAGTTTGCAGCTCATTCACAAGCTGTTCATTTTGTACATCCAGTATTCAGTATCTGAAATGCTTTGATTGGACACAATGAGTCACAGTGGCATGGTTTTCCTTCCCTACCTAGTTCAGCTAATTAGATCCTAAGCAAAAACATCCATCCATATATATACATATACACATATACATTTAATATGCTGCAAAGGAACTGGCCATTCCCAATAAGTGCTGTTTTTGTGGATGTTTCAAACAAACCCATTTACTAGGCCAAACACAGAGAGGCTGTGAATGCAGACATGGCAGACTTGTGTAAAATGAGATCTGTACTTCTGGGAGGGTCATTTTTCTCAGGTTCCAATAAGTACTATTGATGGGAACAAGCACCAAGCCAAATTACAGATGCAGCTGAATGCCAAATTAATGGGAAGTACAAACGCAAAGCCATAGGTGATGTGTTCTCTTGCTTTTGAAAAGTTTGGACCTTTAGACTTTCCTGGGTTCTTATGCCGTAAGATGATATTTAATATCATCTATTTAATAAAATGCCATAAAGAAAGTCCTGCATGAGGCCACAAGGTAGAATTATCAGTGTCATCTCTTTATGAACTAAGGCTCTTTGATCACTATCATTCAGGCCACTCTGCCAGTTCCAGCCCACAAAAGCCTGATATGGCTGTCACAGGGGCACTGCAGTGCCTGTGAGCTGTGTGACCACAATTCCCTCCACCAGACCTCTCTAACTCGCTGCTTGTGGGCTGTGTCCAGCTCTTGAAGCAACATTTGCAAGTGGCCCACTCCTGCTGTCCTCACACACTGCCAGCAAGATGTGGAGGAGGAAGCATGGTTAGGGAGTCTGATCTCCAAAGGACACGGTGCCTGGACATGACCCAAGCCCCTTGGCAGATGTTGGGCTATGGCATGGTATATGAGCTCCAAAAGGCAGAGCCTTGAGCAGGTGTGCCAGGGCTGGGACGGTCCATTGCTTCAGCTGCCAGTTGCAGTGACAGCCCCTCCACAGCTATGGTACAGAGCAACCTCACGCAGCGAGGCTGAGGCTTGGAAGATTGCGATGTTTCTTTATTGTGCCCTTGCCAGCTAATCAGAGAAGTCCATTACCTCCCAATTTTATGTTGTTTCCCTCTTCTGAAATGGGAAGAATTCTGTTCTGAGTTCATCTGCATGGGAGGGGTTCTCTTTTCTTCTTCAGGAGGTATCCTTCAAAGCTCTGCTGCAGGTTCCTGCAGTTCTCCTTTTAGAGAGAAGCAGTTGTTACTGTGCCTTCATCACTGTACGATTTCTCACTCTTTCTGAAGAGGTCCCCCTATGACAGCAGTTTTTTGAAGATGCTGGTATGCAAATGCCACTGCTGCAATCCTGTTGAGAGGGAAAAAAAAGGGAAAAGTTGAGTCATGGGCACTAAAAGCACAACTTTGTGCAAGAGGGCAACAGCTGTGAAAGGCAGAGCTTCAGATTGTTAAAGTGACAGGTTTTAACCCTGGTGAAACACTAGAAAGAGCTCTTTCCAATATTGATAGTCATATTCCTTTTCCTTGGCTATAGAGAACCTCTGACACAAGTCAGAACAACTGGAATTATTCCAAACTTCTCTCTTTTTTTATGCCATTTTTTGGCAGCTTTGCAAGACAAAGCTCATATTTTCAGGGTGTTTTCTTTTTCTGGAAGTTTGAGCTTGCAGAAATTCTCAAAAAGTAAATTTCATTCGGGTTGATACGACCCAGGGGTTTATACAAAGCGTTTAAAACTGCCTGCAGTCTTCTTTCAGCCAGGAAAAGGTAACATTTCCCTTTCCCAGGTACTGACAAGTTTTCAAAGTCGTTAGAAGTAATTTTGGCACAGGCACATCGATTCTCCTGAGCAAGGGGATGGGGTGTCCACTTATTCCAGAGGAGCACCGTGTTCTCACATTGGCACTGAGCTTGGCGTGTGGAGCAGAATGGGCTTAGCCTAAAGAGGAGGTGGGCTTCTTGGGTGCAGTGATGGAGCGTCAAGTTGTGAGCTCATTGAGGCTGGCAGGGTCTGGGCTGAGTGAGGCTGAGCAGGGCTTTAGGAGGCGATTGTCACGATAAGGGAGCGGATGCTGCCGGAGCGGCCGTTATCTATGACGCAGACAGCCCTTTGCCTCCTATGTAAAGACACACTGCCTCTGTTAGGTTTGTCACTTTTTGGTTAGACATAAACCAGAGGTCTGTCTGACTGCTTGTGGCCATTGGAGAGCCCAAGGTTTGTCACCTTTCTCGTGTGTTTTTTCAGATAAGCTTTGCTTCATCTTTCCCCAGTCTTCATTGCAAGCATTCTTTGCTTTCCCCTTAGCTGGACTGCAGCTCATCCTTCCTCAGGATTTGTCTCAAAAACGTTGTATCAGCAGCTTTCCCATTGAACTACCTCTCACTCTGACTCCCGTTTGGGCTGCCAGGGCACAAGAGGGAAACAGTGCTGAGGAGGGGCTGGGCATCAGCAAGGGAGAGCGAGGAAAGTGGGCAAAAGGGAAAATTCCAGCTATGAAAAGAGTGAGAGAAACACAAGAAGCTTCACAAGCAGTGGGGACACTGCCTTTTTCAGCCAGTCTCACCAGCCGCTTATCGTGGGGCAACGTATCATCATGACAGCTTGTCAGGGATACAAGCGAAATATTTGGTTACAAACAAAGATGAGCAATTCCTTCAGTGTCAGGCTTTGTAAAATCCACATGCTACATTACAAAGACCAAATGCTGAGTCTGTCTTGACAGCACCCCTGTAGCTTCTGCTTTGCTTGGAGAGCTGCTCTGACTGCAGATGCTCAGAAGACAGTCCTGTGATATTTACTTCCACAAGCTGGTGGCTGAAAGCTTTGTGAATTGAAGAACGCCACCGTTCATCTGTTTTTACACGCTTGTGTTGGCCCTGCATTAGGTTTTGCCACCATCTTTTAGAAGAAGTGCTGTGTTTCCTTTTGC
Source organism: Urocolius indicus (assembly GCA_013401255.1). Classification (NCBI taxonomy): domain Eukaryota; kingdom Metazoa; phylum Chordata; class Aves; order Coliiformes; family Coliidae; genus Urocolius; species Urocolius indicus. The sequence continues at coordinate 268,864 of WBNH01009319.1, read as the reverse complement.
GGAAGCAGAATTCAGCATTGTACAGGGAGATAACTTCAGGTTGAAGAAGGTGAAGCCAACATGGATTTGGCCAAATGATACACTTGTCAGAAATGATATTTCTGAGTCCTTGCTCACTGGCACGCTTGTCATATTCCAGCATTAGCTCTTTGGAGATGCCACCTGCAACAGCTTTCTTCTCAACAGCAAATAAAGTAAATGCATATCCCACAACTCTGAGTCTGTTTTCCTGCTATATTTTTCTCTGGTGTTTGATACGGGAAAATAAAGTTACAATAATAACAGGAAAGAAGCTCCTGTGCTGACAGGCAGCTCTGGGGATAAAGACACAAAGAAGGGAGGCATACTCATGCTACAATACATGCTTACATGCTAATTTAATACATGATGGCTTTTCATTCTAGCAATATCGTTTGTGCTGCCACAGATAGAAGTCTGTGCCAGCATTTTCATTACAAATCCACTGTTCATGGGGATTTACAACTTCACTCTAAATGTTGCTCTGGAATGAAACTTGGCAAATGGGTCTCAGCCCAGGAGCAATTTTTTTTTTACCCATCCATTTGACTGTTAAGTTATAGTAGCATAAAAATATAGTTGTGCTGCTTGAATAACTTAAAATGGCTTTGGATTAAGAAAAAATGAAATAAGTTTATGGCATGGTGTAATTACTTGTGGTATTCAGAAGAAACAGCACAACAGATGAAAGCAAAACTAGCTAAGATATTGTAGGAGAGTAACAGGATATTCTGACAACGCATTTTCTCCCTGATTGTTAATGAGCATCGGATTATATGCACAATTAATTGCAGTCCTGCATCAGTTGGACGCCTCTCATCACTCTTTGGCCAAGTTCTTGCTGTTGGCCCCTGTGCTTGGTGTGGTCACATGCAAGAGCAAGTACACTTGCTCTTAAGTTCTTAACAAACACTGCCCAGGCGCTCAGATGGAATTGTTTTGTATTTTCCATGCCACATGTGTTGAGGACTGGCACCTGTATATGTGCACATAACCTCCTTTATATAACCTCCATATATGCACATAACCTCCTTTATATAACCTCCACATATGCACATAACCTCCTTTAGGTACCTAAATATTCAAGAAATTCCAATGTGCAAACAGAACCACACATCCAGGTGCAAGACACTGCATAATCAGTATTGGATACTGAAAAAAAACGGAGCCACAAATGCAACAGAGACACTAAAACTGCAGCGTGAAGTCTAAGAATCCCAAGTCATTCTGATACTGAGTGGGCTGGGCTGTGAGTAGCTTCTTCAGTGTGTAGCCTTCAGGCAAAAGAGCTTGTGAGCTGAACAGGTACTTCTCCTACTCAGAGTGTGTTTCTGTATAGCCTAGTGCAGATGTGGTTAGTGCCATGGGAACTGCCTCAGACAGTGCTCTTTTCTTTTCTCCCTTTATTATAGGGTCTTTTTTTTATGTATTGCCAAAGACTTAGGTTTTGGGCACGCTGGAAAGTTTTCTTCCCAAAGTTTTGTTTAGTGCCTTCAGGGGACTGGATCAGTATTATGGATTTAGGAATAACAGCCCATACAAGGGGGCAGATTTCCTCAGCATGGTCCAGCTCTTGGGCTCTCTCATGTGGTTGTGTGCACAGGAACCAAACCCTGATGGTCAAGTCTCTTGTGTGAATTACTAACTGACAGAATCACAGGATGGCAGGGGATGGAAGGGACCTCTAAAGATCCTCTAGTTCAACTCCCCTGCTAAAGCAGGTCCACCTAGATCAGGTCCCAACCTTATGTATCTTGTCAGATGAAGGGTTATTTTAAGTACAAGACATTCACTGGCATAATCCACCAGAGTTAAATCTTAGCATCCTTAATACCCAGAAAGGTGGACACAGAGAAAAATACTGACCCAGGTTAAAGGCATTTACTGTTCTGCCATTAGCTTTCTTGAAGCTGGGATTCCTCCTGAGTCAGCTGCCTTGTACAGGCATTCTGAAGTTTTGCCTTATGGCATTTTGGTTGTGAAATAATGTGAGGCCTCATGTCACCCATTATACATCTCTCCCTGAAGTCAATGCATCCACACACGTTTTTTTTTTGAGGGCAGAATTTAGCTTCTCATGTGTTTGATCTGTGAATCTGTCTGCTGCCAGACCCCTCTGCTGCCTGCTTTGCCTCTCAGTTCTCCAATACATTTTTAGACATTGATTGGAAATTGTTAAGCCATGTCTAGACCTGAAAAAACAACATGAAACGGTAAGAAGCTTGATCCTCAAATGGTATTTTAAGTGCTGATTTACACTGGCTAAAATCTAGCCTGACAGGGAATGACACATTGAAAATTAAATACAACACAGCAATTTTGATGCTGGTTGTATAAATCTCACCATAATACAGCGATTATTCCCACGACATTTTGTGCATACAAATATGTTAGCAAATTCCAAATCCACCCTTCTAAAAGGGAAATGTTTGTCACAAACACGGGCTGCCTTTCTGCTTCTGCTCCTCACACATATGCATACAGATAAACGCGCACACATACAGCGTCCATGTGCTCATTCTCTAGGTAATCAGAGACACAGATAAAACAAAGCTTCTAGAGTGACAGACATTCTGCAGACAGGGTTGTTAGTTTATGTAGGCTATAGGCAGAGTCGACTGGAAAATTTTGATCACTTTAATTTACTATATCCAGCATGCCTGCTGTACTCGTCCAGCACTTTTATCAAGCCCTGTGAGGTGGTATTGATTTTTTTATTTTCTATGTAGGATAAGAAGACAGAGAGTTAGGAGCAAGAGTGAATGAAGAACTTTCCTCAGATTACTGCTATTCTCTAGCTTATTGCATCCTGTCGTTTGTAGTTTCGGATGATGTCCAGTATGTCAGGGTTGCTTGAAGCAATAAACGGGGTGAATAACAATGGAAAGGCTAGATGAGAAAGATTGAAAAAGGAGAAAGAGGCAGCAAAGAAAGTAAGAAAGTGAATGTGAGAAATAGGAAAGAGGGGGAAAAAAACCCAGAGGTTGAGAAAAAGTGTCCTAGGTGTAGAGAGCTTGATAAGTGCATTCCTTTAAAGAAACTATAACCAGCCATGACAGTTTTTCAACCAACAGCTACACATAAAACCTATAGAATTGTGAAGGAGTAGAAGCAGTGGCTGCTGGGTGTTACTATTGTGCTGCAACACAAAGCCACAAAAACAGATAAATGTTTAAGGTAGACACTAATTACATTTTCCTCTTCTGAATGCTGCCTGAGCTACCGTGAAAGGTTAAATCTGCTTTTTGCATCCAGTTTAAGATATGGTCCAAGGAAGAAGGGGTACCATGCAGAGTTTGAATCTTCCCTTGACCTTCCTCCTACCCACAACTACTGCTTTTCCAAGAGAGGATTTCCCAGGAGAGAAAAGTTCCTTTTTCCAGGGGAAATACAAAGCAAGGAAACAGTGGGCAGCCCCATCCAACACCTCTTCTGTGTTCCCTTTAGGGGATGGGGAGGAGATCTCAGGCCATCCTAGGGTTGCAGTGTCTCACTCTGCCTAGTTCCTCACAAGAAGACATTCCTCCCGCACAGCCCTAACTCAAGCTGTTAGGCTTTGAATCAAAACAATTTGCTTTAGTTGTATCCTGGTTGCAAATGCAGAAGTTATGTTCTTGATTCAACTTTGGCTTCAGAGCATCTCCAGTGAAACTGTGAGAAGCATCAGTGCAAAGCAGATGCCAGTAAGGAACAGGATTGTATCCTTCCATGGACAGAAATTTGTTATTGCCAGCAATACTGCTTGATCAGTGTTACCACCGTTGAAATGTAAGGATGTACCACTGCTGCCTTGGCTCGTGTTAGTGATGGCTTCTGTGCTAAAAAATACACCCGCAATGGACTGTGATAGCTCAGGTGCAGACTGAATTTAGACTTGGTAGGAACAGTTCTTGTCTTTCCCCAAAAAAAACAAAAATACAAAAGGAAACAAAAAATGCCCTACAAAACAGAAGCAAGATTCTGGTTTTCTTTTCCCACTGGAACAGTTTCTAACTAGTTGAGCATTGTACATCTCATAGCAGTGAGACACAGGAAATCAAAAGGACTGATAGTGGGAAATTTTAACAATTTTCGAAACTGAGAACATCTGAGAAGTTAGAAAATGCAGCAAACTAGCGCTAGAAAATGTAACAAATGTCCATGTGCCAGCAATACCCACGCTTACCTATGACCTAGCATTTCAAATGTAAAAACTGTCCTTTTAGCCTCCTTTTCATGTAGCACTACCACAGAAAAGATTAATGAATTTCCATTCAAGTCCTGAATATCTGACTGGTTTGAGATATTTATCCACTGAAGCTTTTGCTCTTTCTGATGACTCAAGAGGTAACGGTTGTGCAGAGGCACGGGAACGGCTGTAGGAGTGACGGAGCTCTGGGCTGTAGGAAGCTGTATACTCACAGTGATCTGAACATCTTGGGATATATCATGGGATATATCACGGGATATATCGTGTTGTAAGAGAGCACTTGTGAGGGTTCCCAGCCCACTGCTTGTAGCTCCCTTTGCTTGCTCTTGCTTTATATGCAAACTTCAGTCAATCAGAGTCATGAAAACTACTGCATGACATTTGTGACTGATCCTAGAATGGCAAACGGTGAAAACTCCTCCTCACTGAAAGGAGCTTCCTTATCCAACTTTGAAATGAATATTCACACAATAGGTTTTCTTTTCAAATAGGTGGTGAACACTTACAGGATAACCCCCCGGCTGAATCAGTGGAGTAATGTAGACACAATAATGCAAGTATACTTTACTTCCACCATCCAACACTTCACCAGCTAAGCCCTTTTCTCTGCTGAACGTCTAGCACTTTGTACAGAGCAGAACTAGCCAGAGACACTGGAAGTGAAGCTGATGGGAACTGCGCTGGGCTGTTCGGGCTCTGATGCAGTGAGGCAGGCATCCCTCTCGCTGCAGCAGTGACCTCCCTGTTGCAGCAAGGGAACCTCATTTTGGTGGCTTAAATCAGGCCTGTGCCTCTCTCTTGCATTCTTGCCTAGGAATTTTGGTCACAGCTACTGCTGCTTTGTCAATGAGCCACAGGCTGTAGCTCTTTTTGACTTGTATGGGAGGTGGAAATTCTTTTTCGTGAAGGATTGCAAGGTGCAGTCATTTTATCAGGGTTTCTAATTAGGAATGAAGCATGAGTACTTTGAAGTGACTGACTTTAAAAAAAAAAATAGTATTCTTTACAGGTGAATTAGGTTTTAAGGTTTTACACTGAAAGTTTCATTTTGACATATTTAAGGGAAAAGAAAAGCATCAGAAACAAAGTAATTAAAAAAAGAAAATAAGCTCACAAATTCATTCTGGTAGAGCTGAAGCAGTATGATTTGTTCATGCCAGGAGTATTTTTTGCCAAGCAATGTTTCTGCTAGATTAGCAATAATTTTTAGGTCAGGGTAAAATATTCTTTTCATGAAGGTTTCTCATCCCAGCTTTCGTCCAAGGGACACTCGCGTCGTAAGTGTTACAGCAACGCAAAAGCCACAGGGAAGTGGCACCATACACACACAAGTACAGAAGAAAGGAAAGCTCAAAAGTCCAGTGTGTGTGTGGCACGCTCTGCATGCTCTAACTTGGAAGCCAAGCCAGGAGGCTGAAGATGGAACACAGCATCCAGTAGGTCTCAAAACCAGGTCATTTATTTACATACGCTTTTACAGCCATGTAAAGTACCTAATTTTAGAAGATTTTTGCGCCTCAGATTTTACTGTAAATCAACAGAATGGCAGCAGTAAATCAGTGGAATACCTCTTCTCTTTGAGGGGGTGCCATGCCACGGCTGTTGTAGCTGCTGTGCACACAGCACCTGAAAGCACACAGACACCGCTCCTGGCCTGTGCATATTAAGCAATCACCGCTCTATCTGCAGTAACAGCACCCATTTCAACACAAACACCTTGGGTTTATTCATTGCTATGAGTACTCTGGGCAACACAATCTTATGCTCATATTTTATTGTTTTTTTCCCCCTACACTTCAGTGGCTTTGCCAGAAATAACAGTACGCTTAATTACAGAGGAGTCTTAGCAGGTAAATGGCACAGAGGATTTGGGAGCTCTAATAGCTGGTGATTTTTCTTTCCTCTGTTGGAAAATGGAAGAGAGATCACATCACTTGAGTAACCAGATTTTACAAAAGCTAAAAATTAAGTAAATGGTTGCAGTTGATTTAGGTTGCTTCCAAACAGCAATGCAAAGTTGGAATGGAAATAATTTAGACATAGGTAAAGAACCTTCAAAATCAATAGTGCTGGGAGAAATGAAACATATGCTGATGCAATCAAACAGAATTGAATTTCATATAAATGTTAGCAAATCTATATCAGATTATCACTGCAAAAACTTCATTTTCATTGATTTATAATTTATTATTATTGTTCCCACCAAACTGCCGTAGACAGCCATTTAAACAGCTGCCAAGCGCCTTAAGGGTAAATAAAGGGTGTCACTGACGGTGCTGGGTTATAGAAGTTTAAGAGACCAATAATTCACAAGTGCGGCAGGTGTGACATTCTGTGTGCTCATTAGTCTTTTATTTTAATCCAGTTGTCTCAGCCTTTTACAGTTTGTCATGGGAGGAGGGTCAGTCGCAGGTTTGAGGGACTGAAGAGGTGGAACTGATATAAAACTTTGTTTTCAGGTTAAGCAAAACAGCAAAAACACGTGAGATCAAACAGTAACAACTGCTGGAAGACTGAAAATTGTTTGGAGCCAATACAAAGGCGATACAAAATCTTCCACTGACAACTTTTGGTTCAGACAGCAAACAAAAGAAGTTCTCGTGGGTTTCCTTACACCTATAGGTAGGATCATATTTAAGCGTCCCTGCTGGATCAGGCTCTGCTTGCTGCTCAGAAAATGAACACATTGATTCCACAGTCTGTCTGTTTTCTGTAGTTTCCTACATCCCCATGCATGTACTGGAAATACAGTTTTAGTGTTTATAAAAACCAGGTGCAGTTTTAAGCAGCTAAGGTGTTTCTCCTCAAAACAGGCTTGAGACTTTCACATCCATATTGACAGACGTTAAACAAAAGTAACCCCCAGAACCTCTTTGCTTTCTCTGTGATGTCTAATGAGTCAAAGTTGGGACTGTCTTGTGGATATGCCAATATTATTTTTATTTTTTGGTCAAAGAGGAAAAATGCTGCATTTGCTGTTTATATTTTGTTGATGAGGAAAGAGAGTAAAATCCTGGGCAGTAGCACCCCTTATTTCACTACATTTACAGTGCTGTAACACATACATTTGCTTTTATGTACAGCATGTGCTGGAAAAAGAGCTGCTGTTGGCAAGCTCCCATCCCAATGCATGCCCAGAAGAGGTGCAGAAACCTGTTCAATAATTCAGGCAATGATGACCTCAGAAGTATATGTGTCTGTTATCTGCTTTGGCTCATGTGATGTGGTTTTTGGCTGCAGAGAAAGCTTATGGCAAAAATCATATCAAGTTGGCCAAGCCAAGGTAAACACACGCACATACACTTTGAGGTCATTTTTGGCCATTGAGATCATTCAACCCTTTCAATATTTAAAGGAGAAACAAGATTTGCTGTGATCATAAACATTTTATTTACTTTTTCCTCTGTTGCAGCATGATTACTTTAGGTAATAAATCCAGCCAACAAGGAGCTAAAGGACAATTATTGCACACTAACAGCATATGTTCACTGTCACACTAGCAGGGCTTTATACAAGTGAAAACCTGACGTGCAGGCTAAAAACCCACAAGAAATACAGCAGGGCAGGAATGTTGTGGTCTCAGTTCACTTTGATGCAGATGTGAGCTCTTTGCCACAAAAAGCATCATCTCATCTGGTTGCTACTGGCCGTGCAGAGCTGAGGGAACAGCAGCACGGGGCACCCTCCAGGGTTTGCTATTGGTGCTTTACGTGTGGCTCTCACAGCTAAACCCAAGCTGGCATTACTTCCACTGGGAAGCACAGTGCTCCTTCTAGGACAAGTCCAGCATTCAAGGGTGCCTGTTGGTTGCATTCCAGTTCTCATGACTTCCAAATTCACTGCAGCCCTGCCAACCAAAACAGACTCCTGCTTTTCCTGGTCCCAATCCAGCCTGGTGCCTCTTCAGCGTGTGTATTTGCACCGAGGGTGATTCCCATCACTACCAGTGGACTACCAGGCTTTGGAGCAAGAAATCTGAATTACTGAGAAAACAAAGCTCCCACAAGTAGGAGAGGAACCATGAATGGGAAGGCTGATTTAGAAGACAGAAGATCAGATGACCCTTGGGGAAACTGAGGCACGTCTGCCTCAGGCAGTTCCTATATAATCTCAACTGAATCATTTAAACTCAACGGTGTTTTAACTTCCAGTCCATAAAACGAGGCGAATATTTTTGTTCTTGACAGAGATGAAATCTGTTAATGACACAGAGAGACCCAGATAACTGCTGCCAGGTTCAGGAAAAGGATACTGCAGGATGTGTGCTTGTGGAGAGAGGATGTGAACGGCAGTACCACACAGAAGCTGAGAAACTGTACCCTGGGAAAACACACTTCTCTATACTTTTAATCTTGCCACAGAACCTGGGAACCTCCCAGTGCCATGCAGCTTACATGTCAGCTGGGAGGATGATTTTGGCGTTGCTTGGGTTTGGGCTATTTTGGTCGAAAATTCTGTTTTTAAATAGAGAACTTGACTCTGTAACCCTTATTCCCACAAATGTCTTCACTGCCTTTTCTCTTTTTTTTTTCACTAAAATAAGATCATTAATGTCAGGAAGAAGGTTTGCATTTAGAAACAAACTTTTTTTTTGCATTAAAGCTTCCACTGCTCCCCACATCAGTTTTTGTGTTTTTTTTTTTAATGGAGTAGAGTATCATATGACAATCAAATATGTTGGAACATGTTGACATAAAATGTAGAATCTCCTGGACCCAGGGATTTAACTGTCAAAGTATGAACACGTTTAAGGTTTGATTGTCCTCTCTCCTTACATGAGGAGGCCTCCCATTAATGTCAGTAGGAGTTATACACACAAAAAGAAAAGATAATAGACATAAGGAGTAAATAGAGTAGGAGAGCAGAAACAGACTCCAGTGGAGCTAGAAGATGTATTGTTCCCGTTTCTTCCCTCTGCAGAGCTTGCATCTTGGTGGGTTTGTGTGTTTCCAGGAAAGCAAAATTTTGAATTTCAGAAACATATTTTGACTGGTTCTCATCTGGAAGAAAGGCCACATGAAATGAAGGCTAGAAGGGTGCTAGACTGACGGCTAACATATGACAAAAATAAAGCAGTTAACAAGCTCCAGTGAGCACAGGTGGGCAGTGAATCAAAGTGTCTTAACATATTAACCTATACAGTGTGGCTCCTGTGTGCTTTTTCAAAGACATCTTGATTTTTTTCATTACTGATGGAGTGAGAATTACTTCCCAGTGCCTCTTTTTTTTTTTTTTTCGGTTACTGAAAACCTTTATTATGTGTTCAGTAGAGAATAGCACTTGCGACTATGCAAGCTCCATTCTACCTATTGCTGATACCACTGATAAATAGAAACACTAGAGATAATAACATTTAAATAAGACTGTGGGGTTTCTCATTAAACTTAATTCCCTTCTTAGTCAAACTTCTGTTTTCCTGATGGACGTTCATTGACTTTGGTGTTACTCTTAAGTTGTCCTGGAATGGAGAATCAAGCTTATTGGCCTTAACCCTCTGCAAGTAAATCAGTGCTCATGTAACGGCTATTCCTGTGTTAGAGTCCTTTCACCTCAGCACAATACAACAACAATAGTTCCACAAATGATCTCCTAACAGGCAACCCCAACCCATTTTTTTCTTATCTTCAAAGGATTTTGTGCTGTCGACCAGATCGAACTGCAGATGACAGTGTCTAGTTAAAGCTTGGCAGACAACATTCTGGCAGCTTCACTGATATTTTTCCTTTTATATATCAAAATCTATGCTGGAAAACAGCATCTGCCTGTGACTTTGCACAAGAGACCAAAAGATTACGGGGGCTCTGCTTCATCAGAAGCAGCTAGTGCTACCAGTGTGCTATAAGTGCAGGCTGGAAATGGAGAAGCACAATCACTGCCCAAGCTTATCTCCTATAGATACAGTGATAAGCCCCAAGGGTCTCAGCTCCCGAAAACCTATGTGGCGCAAGACTTTGGGATATTCTGCAGCCTGGATGCTCATTTTGGTTTCTCAAGATAGTTGAGGAGAGGCGGGCATGGCTGCCTGAGTTTTGATCTAAGAAGGTCATGGCACATTAGTACTGAAGAACTAGAACACTCCTGGGTTAAGCACAGTCTTGGGCAGCATTTTCATAGCAGCTTCCTAAGCCGTTCTGCCTCAGGTATTTGTTCCACTTTGCAGCTCCATTAGTGCTTTTTTGTAATTTTCCCCCCAAGTTCTGTTTCCTTTTCTCTTCTCCCCTACGACGTGTACTACTACTTATTTTTTTGTTTCAGATTTTATTTAGTGACATTTCTTGTCATAACAGTAATTAAAATCTTATTAAAGCTTTTTACACAGATGCTCATGGAGCTCCTATCATTAGAGACTGTTTTGTCTTTTGCCAGAGCTAAGCCAGCATTATTTAGACCTGCAGGCCAGTGTTTAGGATTCAGTTTAGTTCTACAGCCCCTTGGTGCTTAACAGCTGGAGGGAGAGAAAAGGTAATGGAAGGAGGTTTTGAGATTCATGGTGGGTGCTGAGGAAAAAAAGGAGTTTTTCTCCCTGCAAATGTGGTTAAAGGTGAACTTGGGCAGTGAATCTGAACCTGGATCCCACTAGCTTCACTTGATGTCTGTGTAAAGGTCTGTGTTTAAAGTTCAGGTACTGGAAGAGGCAATCAACCATCAGTGCCTATTCACCTCACATTGCTGATTTTGATTTGCTAAGCTTTATCCTTACACAAGGAAGGTGTCCAACAGGCAGTGAACATCCACTTGCTGTGTCTAATCTGTGCTGATTTTGTGAAGCTAAATTCTTGGTAACCTGTCTCCTTCCCTCCCTCCTGTAGCCCAGGCCACTGGGATCCTCTAATTCAACATAGCTCCACAGCAGCCCCCACTATTGTGTTCTCTAAGTGTTAGCTTAGAGCAAAAAAGGCTTGCATAAGTGATGCCCTTGGTCTATACACAGAGCCAGGGTGTGTTACCCAAAGCATTTCTTCTTCCTCAATTGTTAATTTAAACATATTGCATTTGTTTTTTTGGCAAAGAGGTCCCTCTTTCATATGTTGCCTGCAGGTTCTTAAGCCTGTACCCAGGTGCCACAGAGTGTTCTGTACTGACTGACCCCTCACGGCTGTGTTTTCAGAAGAGATTGAGGAATGCGTCTCGATTTGCAGGCGTTCAACTTAATACACTACAGAAGTACATGATTTATCAGCCAGGGTCTACCACCCTCTGGGAAGAAGTCAGGTTCATCGCCACTGTCTCAGGCCACACACCCAAAACTGTGGCAATGTAGGTCCATTAAAGAAAAGCAAACGTAAGCCGCAGGAAACTCATGTTGAATATGGATCTCAAGATCTGATCCCTAAGGATTTAGATTACTTAAATAACTCATTGGATGCTTTCACAGCAGATATGATAAAGCTTGCTGTATATCTTCCACAGAGGCAGCTTGAACAGGAAAGAATGCTTGTGATTTTTAAACACCAACAGATACAGGTGTTAGGAGCTTCTCTCTGAGCATTACCCCAGATGACTGGAGTAACATTTTGCTCATTTCATACGTTCCACACTATTATATCTTTGTGGGGTAGCGAACACCCTTTTGCTGAGTAGACCTTACACTATACATCCTTCTGTCTGTCCACTGCTTTTCACTCTGGACAAACACTTCCAACAGCTTTTTCACAGGTACCTCTTGGAAGACCAACCGTAAGTCCTTTTGTTGTGAATTCAGTTTGGTCTCATTTACTCATGCAAACTCAGTAGATGAGATTTAATTGCTTTGAACTTTATAAATACTTTTAGTCTGTGTGAGGGCTGTGTGTAGGTATTCACGTAGTTCTGTGCCCATGACTGTTGATGTGGTGTCTTTTATGAAACTCCTGCAGAATGCACACAAATAATTCCAGGAGGTGGGGGAAAAAATGAAATAAAAAAAGAAAACAACACAGGGTTTTGAGTTATAGCATCAGCCCAATACCTCCCAAAACTGGTTAACTTACATGCATCTTGCATCTTCCTTAAGGTTAAAAAGAGCCACTTCATTTTAAAATAATGTAATAAAAACAGTGCTGTCAGGCTGAGACCTTGTCTGCCGAGCCTAACCCTTAGATGAAGTTTTACAGCCAAGTTATAAATCCCTAAAAACCGGAGCTGGTAGTAAGGGTATTGACAGAAGCTTATCTAAGGAGTCCTGTCCTGGTGAGGAGGGGGGCTCCAACTGCGGGTTTCAAAACAAAGGCGGCCTGAGAGCAGAGTCTCAGCCATTTGCACAGAGAGTTTGGCCGTATGGGGTAAGCATTGTGCTAGTTTATTTATTTGCTTATGAGTGTGTATTAACCACCGGGGTTTGTATATTCTCAACCTCCCTTTGATCCTTTCTTTAAAAAACAAGAGTTCTGCCATCTGTAAACATTTCTGCGCTGACCATGCCTTTGGTTTAGTCAACATATGAAACCCATAAAGACTTCTTTTTTGATAAAAGAAATGGCTAAAGACAATTGACATTATCGTTTGAAGTTCATGGCATTTCATGCTAATTTAGTAATGCAGAAATGGAACAGAGGCCTGGATTTGTGTAAAGAGCTTGTCCAAGGTTGCAACCCTTAACATATTTTGTACGTGCTTTCTCTTTTCGTCTCCCATACAAGGAATTTAATGTGATTTTGATCAGTTTCTGATGAGATGAAATTTCAGTAAGTACAATTCCGTATTGTCTGTCAGTGCTATATTTGGGCAACAATTTAAGGAGACTGCTGTATTTGCTCTATTGTTCAAATAATAAAAGGCTGTATTTGGAAACATCGCTGCAAGATAAAATCTTCCCACTGCACACCTAAAACGGTGTTGACCTGTGTATAACGTTTCTCAGAATATTCTGGTCCAAAATGACTTCAATACTGAGTCGAGGAAGAGTGCTGAAGACATCTAAATTCCCTTTTTGATGCTGACAGACTGCCACTAACTTATGACACGACCTCAGCTGAGGCACTTAACCTTTCTGTAGTTTACACTATCTCACCAGCGGTCAAATGAGGATTGAAATCCATATTAGCTGTAGAAATACTGCAGGACTTTACCAGTCCAAATGGAAGGAGTTACAGAGGTAGCTTATGATTTGCAAAATGTATGAGCAAATTTCTGAATGAGTTGGGAGAAAGGTCTTCACACCAAGGTAATGCAACAAGCCGAGGCATTGTAAGAATCTTACACTAATAGATCTGGGACTTCTACCCATTCTACTGATGTGGCCAAGGTCTTCATGCAGATAGGGTCATAACCTTGGGCCAGTCAAGTGTAATAATGGTCCTTTTTGCCATTCACATGACAAGGGGCAATGGCGTGTACCCCATAAGCTGATGTGAAGGGCAGACCTACTCTCTCAGCCAAAGCAAGCCTTGGGCACTTCTGGCAGGTGAGAAGCATGTGTATGCGTGAAACTGCTAAAAAGCTGCACTCTGTCATGAGGAAAGGTTTGTTAAGTGTGCAAGATTGATTTGATTTGAAGATTTGATTCTGGGCAAGAAACAGGAACCGTTGCATCTGTTTTATGAGTGTCATTTCAGAAGCAGCTGACACAGATATGAAAGGAGAGTTACAAACTGGGAAGTGTCAGCATGGACTCCAGATTTGCTGGAGTCCAGGATTTCCAGAATTCCTTTAAGGAGAACAGCAACAACACACACAAGTGTGATGGAATGGAGTAAGTGCTGGCTGGTTGCAGCACCATGGATATGTCTGTGCACAGCGATCAGCCTGAGAACAGAGCCCTGGTTGTGGCTGACTGGCCGTGCTGTCTCTATTTCAGGGTTACATGTCAGTACAAAGGATATTCAGATCTGAAACATTCTGATCAATTTTTCCCCGCTAGAATTTAGAAAGTGGGAAGTCTTGCTGCTCTAGCAGAATCTCAAAGTATGAGATACTTTCATCACAAAAGCGCTCTTTCCCACTATTAAATTCATAATGACAGTGAATCAGAGCATGTTAGCTTCCATTCTGGGCATCTGGTGGTGCCTAGGACTTCTGACTGAACTTGGGTCAGTGGTAATACAGCAGTCATATCCTATTGTGTTTATAATGTGCACCCATCTGTGTTTGTAGTTTTTAGAGCTGCAACACAAGCTGCAGCATCTCAAGGAATAACAGGGTAAACAAAGCAATGCAGCAAGCCAGCATCCATCGTGTGCTCTTTCTCTTGCCTCCCAGAGTTTTCATTTAGATTTCAGTGCAAACTTTTGCATCTGTTAGTAGAAATCTAACTATTTAAACAGTAAATCCAAGATGACTAGCACAAGAAGAAATTCCATCAACGGGACAATGGAGCTCTGTGCTTTTTGGTGTGCAGCATCGAAACTCTTCAAGAAAGGAGTTGGCAGTGGCATCCCGTGGCAAAGACAAAGGAGGTACAGAAGTGGCATGTTCAAGCCCATGCATATTACAGAGAAAAGCATCTTTTGGCCTGTTTTAGCTGGTAACAAGAAGGCAGCTCAGATCATGGGTTCACACTACTCTTATCTGGACCTGGATTGGTGGTTATGTTTAGTGAATACGGATATAAGAAGAATGGGTTGGAATGCCAGCTTAGTTCTCAAGTGTAGTTTTTATCTTAATGCCTAACAGTAGTGCAATAAACAACAAAATCAACATCTATTATGGACAGTCTGTTACCTCTTTGATCTTCCATATGAGAAGAGTTTTGTTTTGGGGGTTTCTTTATTTATTGGTGTTTTAATACAGTGGACACAGAAGACCCAACTGGTTGGGAAGACTGTGCCCTACATTTTGGAAAGGTGATCAGGCCGCGTACAGCATAGCCAAAAGAATTTTCAGCCTTGCACAGGCAAGATCTTCCTTGACTACAGTGCTGGCACTTTTCAGGGGTAATCTGAATGTGGGGAAAAGTGTTAATTGTGGAGTAGAGAGAGAAGTGTGTCTGCTCTACAGATTACTGCTCTTGCCTCCTTCCCCCACTGCCCACGCTCAAACACTGTAACTGAAAATACTTCTGTCTTGTTTACCAAATACCTGAGAAGAGCCTGCCATTGAAATGAACGGTTTGCTGGGTTTTGCACATATAGAAATGAGGACACGCATCTAGACAAATGACTAAGGGCTGATGGGTAGATTGCAAACTGTGTTGTTAAAGCAGCTGCCTCAGACAGGCCTCACAATGTCAACGTGTAGCTGCTTCAATGGGAAACCCTAAATACACTACCCAGGACCTTATGGAAGAGAGCACAACTGTGTATGAAAAATCCAAGCTCAGATTTCAGGGGCCATCTTTCAGGATCACTGGAGATCCACAGAGTTTTCCATACAGGCAATCAGATGCAAGATTTTTTATTTTTTTTCCTTTTTTCCTTTTAATACTTTACTGCAGGTTTAATTGCAGTAATATTTCAATGCCAAAGAGAGTAATTTGCAGCTTGAATACAGCATTAGATCTGCAATACCCGACAGTTTAAAACATCAGTATAAAAATGAGCATTTCGCGCTGGCACCGCAAGAATTCTCATTTCCTGTTCAACTTCCACAGAAATTGGAACTTAAATGTCTATATTAACGTTTATAAAATTTTAGGAGTGATTCCCTTATTACATAATTAGCTTAAGCACTCTGCATATCTGCCGATTAGAGACATTACTCAGAGCCTGCCCTGGAACAGCTGCATTCCTAGACAGAAAAAGATACTAATGTGGCCCTGGGGGAGAGCTCTCCATTTTGACGGAATAAAACATTCTTGGAATACAGTTATTACAATTCATAATTGTTCACTTTAGGGGGAAAAGGAAAAAAAAAAAGAAAATAAGAGCAAAAAGTATCTTGTTAATAAAATGAAGATTTCTAATAACTTTAAATTCAAATGTCCAAATTGTCCACGGCTGAGGATGCAGGTAGCCGGAGGGAGGGTGGCGGTTCTCCTTGTTGTGTGTAATGAGGATGTAAGTGCAGGAGGTTTGACTACACGTGGCTCCCTAAATCTGACCAGATAGTGACAATAAGGGTAGTGACAATAGGCAGAAGTATCAGAGGCCAGCGCTGTGATTCAGCTGATTAAGCAGGAGCCCAGACTCTATGAATTTAGAAGCAGCAAATCACATCAGTCTGTTTGGCTGCATCTGTGACATTGCTACCAGGTGATGGGATTTCATCAAAAGAAACATAGAAAACGGGAAATAAGGCAGATATGCAGCTTCTCTGGTGTTATCACAGCAATTAATGACTTCCCAGCAGACATGACCAGGAATTGCTACACTAATTCAAAAATCTCTTAATTACTACAAATTGTATTCCCTGCTTCTCCAGCAGTGTGACAGAGAACACTATGGTGATGTCCAGAATACCTAGGTCAAGTGTATTAAAGCAATAGTCAAGTCTAACAAAGCATAGTTGTGTGGCCCCCAAGAAGATCTCAGCCAGGACAGTAATGAGTGTATCCTGCTGCACACCATCTCATCCAGGAAAGAATGGAAAACCGTGGCCTCTTCTGCAATGAGACTTCTGAATGATTTCTGACTCTTGGGAAAAAAAACCAAAACACCATTCCCTTGCAAGCAAGATGAACTCACATTTAATTGAAAGAAACCTAAAATTTTATTCCAGAGGGTCCAATGTCTTTTTTGCAACTTCAGGCTCACTTGAGAAGAAGCAAGATAATTGTAGCTCTCACTACACTCTGAAAGAGTTCTGAATATCTGTGTCCCATCTGGGCGACCTTTAACAAAGCAATTATCACTCCTGTTTGTGAGAACAGTGCTCCTATTTCCTGCCTACAATTCAATGTGATAGAAACTATGGAGAAAACTTAATAAATCTTCCTGACTTGAAACTCCTTTTCTTTGTCAGACGTAAAAGACCCTTCCAAAACCGGCACGTTTCCATACCCTTCAAAGTGGCGTCAAGTGCTTATCATGTTGCCAAAGTGTAAGAGCCAAAGCAACGCAGTTTTCTACAAGCCGGGGCTGCCTGTCTTGCTGAGGCATTGCAGAGAGCAGTCACAGTGCTAAGTGAGGCAAAGCACTAATTTCAGCAGATTCCTCTGCTGACTATGTGGAGAGGTGAACTAAAGGTGCTTAAGGAGACCAAGTGGTCTGAATTTCTCCTTCCTCTTTTGACTCTGGGTACTACAAGAAGTCAGTGACTCAATTAGATAATCTGAAATTAGCCTGGTCTGCAACCTTCCACACTAGCATTGAGTTTTAAACTTCTTTATGCCTCCATCTGCGGTTTCAATGTAGATCAGCCTTCAAAACCTATTTTGCTTGCATTCATACCATGGTGATAAGACCATTACACAATTCATAAAGCATCCACTAGCAATTGTTGCAGTTTTAAGAGAGAAGAAAGTTAAGTTTTGTTCAATTTCAAACTTGCTCTGATGCTGTAGCTTTCTAAACTCAGCCTCAATGAATTAGTATTCAGCTGAAGAAAGATCACCTAAGTAGCAGGAGAGATTAAAAAAAAAAATCCATGGAAAAAATAGGATGATTATGCAGGCATGACACAGAAAGGTGATGCTATTCCATCAGTGGAGTTTAATTCAGATTGGTCTGCAAATACCCTTTGTTATATTCTTTCCTATTATGAAACATGAGTGCTGCTGAGACTGATCTTTCTATCTCCTGCATATGCACCTACAAAAATTAAATATGCTTTCAGAAAAGGGATCTTGCCAAGTGTGTTCTGCTTGTGTGGTTGCTAAGCATCCCAGCACCGAGATCCTTCCTGAGGTGTCCATTAATTACCATTTCTGGTTACCTTAGTAAATGTCCCTGAAAGCAAAGTTGAAAAGGCCCGGTTTTCAGTCAGTGAATGGGCAGGTGTGGGCTTTATAAAGAATGGCTCGCACACTACCTAGTAAACTTAGTGATGGGGTGTTCCATTTTCCTTCTTCCTTTTAGGTTGAGGCACCTTTCAAGACTGCTTTTTTCCTGCCCTGCCCACTAATCTTTTTATTATTTTCTTGAAGAAATATCTTAACTATGTCTTCAAACATCTCTTCTAACTGTATATAAACTGGGCTGGATTCTTTGCTTACTCTAGACAGATATTAAGTTTTTTTCTTCTCTCATTTGAACCAGCTGTAGCTTTTCTGTGGGAGACAATGGTTCAGGAATTACAAACAGCAAAGCAAGCAATGGGCTTTTCAAACTGACCAGAGGCTTCCAGGCATAATTTTCATGTGAAGAAAAGGAACTGCAGGTTTCAGAAACTCACCATGGGACAAAGTACTTTGCTGTGATGCTTAACGACACTAGATGGAGAGGGACTAGATAGCCAGTGTTACAGTTATGCATCCCTCCTGGTTGAACTGGTGTGTCTAAGGAGAGGAATTGAATTATCTAATCGGTTGCAGAAACTGGACAAGTCATCTGCACAGGCTGTTGCTTAGAGTGGTGACTGTTTGGTGTGTGTTGCCAGACACAAAACTTAGTAGGCACTTAGCAAAAGGTTGCCACATGGATGGTGGCAAGCAGCACAAGGTGGTATTTGCAAAGTGCATTGGTAATTTAAGCTTAGATACAGAAGGGATGTGAGCAAGCTCTTGCAGTGTTGTGTTTTTCAGGAAGCAGCAAACTAACCACCCAAAATATAAAGCTCTGGCTGTTACAAGTTGAGTTAATAGGTATTAGGGAATGAATATGAGTTATGAAGGCTGAAGTTACACACTACAATGTCAGATGAATACTATACATAGTTCACAACGATCAAGAAAACGGTAACAGTGAGATAGTATTTGTAGAAGTTCTCAAAGCCTTCAGGAAGCTTTGTCCTTGTTGCTAATTAACTGGAATTTTCAACTTCTGGCAAAAATTCTAGCAGACAGCCTGCAGGATATGATCTGTAAGATTGTTAGCCCAGACCAAGTAAGCTTTGTACACAAATGGCTACAACCAGAGAATTACAATGAAAATACTGAATATTATCTAAAAAGCTAGTGGCATGCAGGAACCCTGGCAGCCGACACAACCAACGATAAAAAGACCTTTGACAAAACAAACTCGAGGTTTCCTATTTACACATTAGAGAGAAGCCAGATATTTATAAACCAGTAAGCTTTTTTTATATGAAGCTCTCAGAATAAATGGCATTTGAACAATTACCTCTGCTAAGAAGCTATTTCTGTGGAGGATGCTGCAAGTCAGGTGGATGTCTCAGGGTTCTTTTCTTTGTTTTCTAAGGTTTTTGGAAGAAGAAAAAGTTAGCTTACAATTGGGCAAGTAAGATGATTGCTGGCTGTGGCACTTGCTAGTCGGGCAGGTAGTTTATAATTGTTAATGCAAGTGTCCATAGCTAAGAGACTAGCAGTAGCAATAATATTTTCATTGAAAAGTCTGTGGGTGTTTAATTGCTTCTCACCTCATTGTGCTTGTCAAAAAGTTTCTGTGACTTACTTATTTCCAGAAACATGTTATTTTGTCTCGCATGTGCAATACCTTCACAACCTTCATGTGTCTGACACAGACTCAAGGCAAAATACATACAGCATCTAGACAAAGGGCAGCTTAACTTGCTGTTGTTAGTGAAACACTTACTACCAAACAGTATTGCAATTTGGAATAACACTTTGGGACGACTGAAATCAAGAGAAGCATATACTTAGATAAATCGTTTCTACAAGTTATTTTGCCTTCACTTTCATTGAAGCCAGTCCAATCTGTGCAGCATCTTCTGTGGACCTGACACCAGTGTATTAAAGATTCTCCAATGCAATAGTTTCACCATGAGAGTTTTAGAAACCTGACCAATTGTTAGAAACACGCAGCTGAGAGATAATGGAATGCTAATAAGGAGCAAGCCAGGGGTTGTGTTTGGTGAAAGCCAATCTCTGGCAATCTTACTCCACAAGAACCTCCTTTTTCCTTTGTTAGGATAAGGCAAATGATGCTGCCAGGTGATCTTGCGGTCTGTCATAGGTAATGACCTGAAAGTAATTTCTCCTTATGCGTAAAGTCCTCAGTGCCTCTAACGTGATCTTGCCATGGGTACTGAAAGATGTTCAACTTGAAATTACACCGAGGAAATAAGGATCAAGATGCTCCTCAATTGATTTACTATCACAAGCAATAAATGAATATGACCTGGTGATGCGATACCTAGGAAGGACAGGAAGAAAGAATAAAACTGTACTGTGCATCCTGTGATCACTCCTCCAGGCTGATCACAGAGGCTCAGGGAGGGAAAACGTTCCTCCAATCTGAGCACATGCAGGAAACCATGCATAAAAGTCCTGCTTCTGTAAAAGTGAATGCTGCTCCAGTAGCAGTTACAGAAAGCATCATTCCACAGCTTTGCAGGGCAAGAATGAAGCTGACCGTGGAGAGAAGTGTCAATAGTGAAAAAGACTCAGATGCAGATTATAGAAATTGGATGTAAATTTTTGTCTGCTGCTGTGTTTAGTCACTGAAATGATTTGGGAGTTTCCCTTTCCTTGAAGGCCTTAAAGCTGAGAGTTTGAACCCTCTCGTTTAACTTCGGATGTCTTCTGCATGGACCTCTGCTGCTGGGCAGCTCATCCAGACTTCCTTCACATCTGGTGGGGGACACAAATATGTTCAAGCAACACTCCATTCACCCAATCTGCTTTAGGAAGATTTGAAGGCTTTTTTTGTTGTTGTTGTTGTAATAGCTGATAAAAAGCTGCTATTTCCCTTTCATTACATTTTAACAAAGAATGTCCATGACTAGCTCCCAGGTGTAAATGTCACATGAATCTCTCTCTGTGTGGCTTCAAAGCTACATGCAGGAGAGCAGCTGAAAGATATGGAACTTAAATGCAGAAATCTCCAGGCCAGTATAAGGCAGGAGGCTAGAGAAAGCTCTTAGATGGTCTTAGCATTTTAATTCTAGGACATAATGCCTGGCTAGGACTAAAGCAGTTAAGTCTGAAGTCATACCAAGAGGTGAAGATACTGTAGTGATAGTTAATTTTAGATCTAGTTATCTAGTGCCCTTTCTAAAGCCAGGTATCACTGGCAGTAGGGGATATAATGAACGATACTGCAGAACTTGAAAGTCTCCTGGAATGGCTAAAAATAGTAAATGAAACTGGAAAAGGAGCACAGATGTGACTTCTGAAAGGAACAGTGACAAAACCAGACAAAATACACATAGCAAAGTTATCACTTCAGCCTGAGAGTGGTTATGCCTGTTAACAGGTACAAAGGAAAACAAGGAAATGGCTTTAAGAGAAAGCAGTTTGCATACAGTATGTATTTGTATGCTGTGCTATGTAGCTCCTAGGAAGACAGACCTTTTAGGCTCTCCCCAAATGACATTGACTTCTTTTACCAGACAGACGTTTAGGCATTATTAGGCATGGGATCTGAATGCAGGACTGAGCATTGCAGGGTTCACTCTTTCCCATTCTCTCTAGCCAGTGCCTCACAAGGTCTGCATCCTGGCACCCAGGCAGCTCTTCAGCTTTGACATCCCTGCTCTGTGCTGATACATCCTACTTCCCAGTTTTAGAAGATTCTTTTTCCCTATTAGTCTCTCCTCTTGCTAGCCAGACATGTATTCATTAAGTCAAAGTAACTACAGTCTGCAAGTTTTGATTCCACAGTCAAACACAAAGTTTCCCAATGAATGAGTGTGCAGTGCTTATATGTCTTCTCCGGCGCAGCGTTTCACAATGTGTTGACAAGTCACACCATTTCCAAGGTTCTTAAAAGCAGTTAAAATAATGTTCATACTAGCAATAATTAGCAAACAGACTATATGAATAATCACAGCCATTCCCACAAAGATTTCTTGTTTTCTCAGACCAATCCATTACCTGCTTCAATGAACCGTCTTGTTGTTAATTTGCAGGGCTTTCACCCCTAGGTGATGGAAATACCTGCCCTCTTCCCAGTCTCCCATTAAGTATGGTTTTCAGTAATATGTATAATTCATGAGAAAAATTTGTTTGTCAAGCATTCCAGACAGGTCACTTAAATCCTAGATCAATTGATAATGTTCACACCAACGTGGCCTGGAATGAAAATAACCCTTACACCGACTTCAGTAGTTCCTTTAAACTAATGAGTGGGGTTTCAACTTTTAAAGATGCATAGGGATCATTGTTATTTTAAACAAAGGTTAGCAACAGAGCTTCTAAAAAGGAAACAAACGGAAAAAGAGGTTACTACTTTGAGTGCACTTCTTACAAGGCTAGCAGCAAACACCACACTGTCACAAAGCTGGATCTACTGATGCCAGTGGACATCTCCCCAGCGATGTCTGTAGAACCAAGGCTCTACCTAGGGCTTGGTCTGAAAGAGAATTTGCTGCATTTTGATACGCATCAGGGACATTCCCAATTTATGGAAGTTATGTATTATTAAGAATTTTACCATTTCACCTTTGCAGTCACACATTCCTGCTGCATTTGATTTGATCTATTCCTCCATTTATATTTAAAAGCAGCAGTCAGTACTTCTGGATCCACTCAATGTAAACAAGTCTGCGTACTACAGTGCCCACATACAATTAAAGAATAGATATATGTAAATGTGACATTTCAGTGAGCAGGTGTAAATACATCAGTCTGATACAAGCTAGCATTTCCTGCTCATAAACATTATCCCCTTATTGCTCTGTGCTCACTGTGCTTATCCCTGCAGGAATTATGATGTTTGTTGCTCCCTTTTGTAACATACAGAACTTTACACAAATGTATGCAGAGAGCTGTGACGTGTACACAAATGCTTCTGACTGACTGAATACTGGAAAAGAGTTTTGCAACTTTTACAGTAAGAGCACTTATTTGTGTTTATGAATAGAGTTGCTGCTCATGCAGGTCTATGTGTGTGCTGCATCTTAGCATGAGGGTGAGGGAGTGTGGTCTGAGTCACTGAGGTTGTCAAGTGAGATGATCTCTTCCAGCTTTTAAGTCCATCAGGCAGGAGAACTTAACTAATACACTCCAGCACAGTGTTGACTCAACATTTATGAAACAGCAATTCCTAATGACAAAGCAAGGAAATGTTTGAGTGAGGGACAGATGTACAGCTGCCTTCCCCACCCTGTCCAGTATGACCTGCATGGATGAGGACTTGTAGCTGTATAGATTCTCAGATATAAGAACAATGTGCACATAGTTCTTTTTACTTTCAGAAGTGGTACAGAAAACTTATGAATTGTGTTCCTGACCACGCTTTGAGAAATGAGCAACCTTTATCTTCTGAAACAACTGAACTCTGAACTACTCACATCACCAATTTCTCGTTTACCCGACCTTGACTTCACCTATAGGTTATACAGGCTGGTCAACTTAGATTTAGATTTAGTATGATCAAGCATTGGGGGCAGAAAGAGTGTAATATTCTCACATGTGAGGATACAAGTTGCAAAAAGCACATTCCCATTTGTGCTGGATACAAGAAACATGTATTTGCAGGAGCCAGTTAGGATAGCTCCATGCAATGGATGAGGCAGGTACCAAGGAAGGTGCTTAAAAGTATGTTCTTTATGTTCTACACATTCTTCATCAGGTGTAAATTGGTATAGCTCACTCCTCTTTAAGGAACTGCTGCCTATTTCTACCAGCTGGCCCCAATTTACTTCTATTTTGAATCTTATGCTGTGCTGTTTGTTGAGAATATTGAAAACATTATCTTGTTTCTGTCTTGGCTTTTGACTTCAGTAGCCTTCTAGCTAAATGATAATTTCATTGCAAGACCTCAGATCATGTAGGTGCTTAATGAGGGGGGATGTGTGGACTTAGATACTCAATTTGTTTCCTGATACCTAAACAAATCCAAGCTGTCTGTTTGAATATGTGAGAACCATCCCCTTATTACCAGGAGAGGTAAGCTCTGCAGGGCAGGAGCTATCTTTCTCTTCTGTTTGCCCAGTGGCCAGGCAAATTCTTTATATTGTGTTTTGGTTGTGCCTAGAGGCTAGGTCATGGATCAGGGCCTCCCTATGCCAGACACTATACAGAGGCTTGACAAACAAACGGTTTTTACCCTCAAAGCCTGTTGATTTATATAACCCTCCAGTTACATAAATAACAGTTTGGCTATCAAGGTGTCCTTGTTCCACAGGGATGCTGTTCGTGTCAAATGTTGTATTTAATTGTCCCTGTGCTCAGAGCAGCACGTACAGTGCAAGCTGTGCGACATGGACAAGGCTGGTCTCAGAACAGTCCCTCCTGCTCCTGTCCCCAAGGTGTCAGGGGTAAAGGGTATGGCTCGGTCTATGTTAGCAAGCAGTGCAGCCCTGCAGAGTAGCTGAATGGCAGCTGATGCTGAGGACCTAGAATCAGTGCCAGGTACATTATAGGGAGGTTTCTTACAGAATGGCTCTGATGTGTCCTAGATGTGAAAGTGCAGCTTCTGATACAGTTTTGTCTGAAAGGAGTGCAGTTTATGTCCCTGAGATTTCTCCACACTTAAAGGAGTGGTACATGGCATTGATGGCAAGATCTGCTTCAGAAGTGCACTCCTGGCTCTCATTTAAAGGCTAATTAGATGGCTGTGGAGGCTCTGCCCAGCTCAGAATGCAAGCAAAGCTTGCCCAGAGATCATAAAGTGTCCTTTCCATCCTCTTTAACTGCCTCCTGAGCACAAAAATAGGGAGAACAGCACCTGAAAAATGATCAGTTGTATACAAAGGAGAAGAGTATTCATTTCCTTGACTGTCTGAAATGGGGAAGATGAGAAATAGCATTTTGTTTTATTACTAGTGTGCATGTGTGCTTCTTCTAGAAAGGACCTCACTTCACCAAAACATGGAGAAAAAAATGAGGCTTGACTCAGCGAAGGTCAACCAGCTTCTCTACAGCAGACATGATGTACCACAACAGAGAAATACCTTCCACCTTTCTCATCTGAAATACACATGATGTAATTGTGTGTCTGGTTAACACTGGCAAAAGAACACTGGCAATCTTTAGAGTTTAATCTGACAATAAGATGCTAAGTTAATTCCTAAATGGGTTTAACTAACTAGCTGCACTTTTCCCGCCCCCCCCTCAGGAAACTGTTTCATCTGTCCCTGTGACATCACTGAAGATTCGATGCAATGTCATATAAACCTGTAGGAAGCCCATCTTTGGAATCCTAGTATTTCTGAAGGGTTTATTCAGTATAAAACACAGAATACAAGTAACTAAGTATAAGTTAGCTCTGACTAAGGGAAAATGGTTCACTGCATATTGGCTCTGAATGCAGTAGATGTTTGAAAATGTTTTCTCCTTCAGTCACACATTGTACCAATGTCATATAGGGACAATATACATTTTCAAACAAAAGAGCAAGCTGTTTTTCATAGAAACGTGCTACCTCTCTGCATCTGGAGACACGAGGGCTAAAGGAAAACAAGCAACCCAAAAAGTCCAGCTCTATTCACAATATCTCACACCAAACATTATCCCAAAAGTCCATCTGCTCAGGCAAGCAGACTCTAAGTGTATATCAAGCTTAGATTTATCCCTATGATTGTGTGAGGAACTACTGGGTTAGATTTTAGCTACAGCCACTTTATTTAGAGAGAAACAGGCTAAAACCCAGCAGGTGGCAAAATGACAGCTGTGGAAAGATGAGCCACAAAACTGTCCACAAAAAAATTAACTCGATTCCCTATTTTTCTCTTATTTTTCAACCCTTTGACCCCTTAGTATTCCAATAGGCCATCAGAGACCCCTAATGGGATAGACACCAGATACCCTAGGAAGCAATGGGGCACAGCCTCTGTGTTTACTGTTTATGTGAAATATTGTGCTCCATGCTCAGCGGGCCCTCAGAGGGCCATCAGGAATCTCAAGGACTCCTGGTTAACAGCCACCTGGAGATGGAAATAATACACACACCATGAATGGCTTTAGTTTCTTCTTTCTAGTTTCTTGTGAGAGGAATTAAAGTCTAGTCCTTTGTCACATATGCTCCTGAGAACTTTCTAATAGAAATTGTTACTGGCCTGTTTCTCACCTTGATGAGAAATAAAAAGGTCTAAGGGGTCCAGATATCCCACTCAGCACACAGTTTACAGTTTCTTAACCTTCCTGGCTCCCTCAAAGCTTAGGTCTTTCCACTGCTATGGTTTCCTTGGCTAAAACCAAAAGGAAACCACAGACTGATGTCTTGTCTCAGCTTAGTCATTATCCAGTCTCTTGGGTGGTAAGCAATCCTTTGGAAATGTCAATAACAACAAACAACCCAACGCTGTACCATAGAGTGAAGAAACAAAAGGGAGGCAAGAAAATAACGCTTCTAACGTTATTCATTCTGTCCTACCACATCAGCTCAGTTGGGTGTCTGTTCCGTTACATCTCACCTGTGCACATTTTTGGTGGTGGGAACCATCACCATCTGTCCACGGCAGAGCAAGGCTCACTATACATAAACTCCAGGATATGATCTCCATTCCTGTGAAGTGCATGCAGATCCTTGCATGTAGTGTGAGTTGAACACATTAGTATTACACTTCCTCACTGTTGTTACAAGTATTGAGGACCAGTGCTATTTATGTCCAAATAAAATGACCAATTCTGCTGATTGCACTTCTGTTGTCCTTGTGTGGTCATGGTCAAGGGTAAATATTTGGCTGATCTCTTCAGTGGAATAAAGAAGTACTGAAGTGGAACATAACTATGTAAATTCCTTTATGAACTTAGTTTCATGGAGTATATCATATCCTGACACAGAGAGTTGCACATTAACCAGGCTTGTGACTACATGGTACTTTAATTGTTTCTGTTTGTTGCTCTGCATAGCTGAAGGCTTTTTCTCTATGTATTAATAAACATTACATTAATTTTCCATTGTTCCTGCCCTGAGATATCCGAGGTCAAACCAGAGCCTCATGGATCCCACTGGACAAGAAGACCAAACAAAAATGCCACGTTGTGTCAGGAAGTGATGTCAGTAACTGCAGCTTTGCTTCCAAACTTCTGTGTTTTACTTGACTTGCGAAGCTGCTTTCCTGAGCAAGCCCATAGGCTTAATACTTGTGGGAATGACTGAGGACAAACATCTTGCAGTTTTACTGACTATCAATGCATCATTCTTTGACACACTATTAACAATCTGTTGACCTACGTAAAAATTGGAGTTTCAGGGAAAAAAAGAAAGTGTCCCGTGTCTGCTTATCGATAAAATGCTCACGCTGCATAGATACATGAGTATATTGGATTGAGCTGCTCGTAGTTAACACATTCAAGATCCTACTTACTGTCAATATCTGACCCAAAACCAATGATTCATGTTCCAAAGAAAATGCTGCTTTTATATTTTTCCAGCAGCCCAGCCTCTCACTACAGACCCGAGCTATTCCCCGAACCACTGCTCTACATCTGGGTGACATGAGAGATAATTGCAGGACGCTTACAGTCCTGATAAAGTATGGTTTCCCTTGCTCTGCAGCCCTTTGAAGTTGCAGACAGTTTCATGATAATTGATAATCTAATCTCTTCCCAGCCTGTTTTTTTTTTTTTTTTCAAAAGGCTTCTCTGAAACAGCAAGAAGGGGAAATATTACAGCATAAGTATTGATTGCTGCACGCAGAGGTCACTGTGTGGGGATTACACTGTTATCACAGGGTTCTTGCAAAAGGTGAAGTTTTGGCAAGATCCTAATAATAACTGTGGAGCACTAGTTAAATACAAGGGGCAGAGGGAGGAAAATGATTTTTTATTCTTAGTACCTCAAGGCTATACACGGCAATTACTATTGCAGAGGCAATAAAGAAGTTGTTAATTACAGGTTTTATACCCTTGTAGCCCAAAGTAAGAATGAAAGGACTAAAGGTTACAAGTGGCGCTGAAGAACGGAAGGAAGGAAGGACGGACAGAGGAGTTGCTGGAGATGTTTGGTTTTTTTTTTCTCCATGTGCAGTGAAACAAGTTATTTAACTCGCAGTGGGATAAGAGGTGACAGAAGGGCAATTTCAATTTAATAGGGACAAACATTTGAAATCTTACTTAGCATGGAGTTTGCTTTATTTGCCTTCATATTTTTGCTATGATTACCTAAAAAAACCCCACACTGACTGCTGTTATCCACTGCAGCAAAGCCATTGCAGGAGGACAATGTGAAAGGTATGTGCTGGTGTGCCTCAGCTCTAAACCCGTTTTGGAGTTATATTAATGTCTGAAATCCTGAACAGTGTTATTGTCAGGGACTCTCTCTAGGAGTAGAGGAGAAGCGGAACAGTTATACTTCACAAGTGTAATACAGCAAAGCACAGCCAGTAAAATATCTGTGTGTTTAGTAGAGGCAATTTGTTTGAAAATGAGAAAAAGTTTCCATTCCGTTGGACAAACTTGTCTTGAGATAAGTGATATTCATGAGAATTTGTGGCACTGTACAGTATGTTAACCAGGGGCATGTAATTTTCTGAATGCTGACAAGGATAAATATATGCGCCTGCACACACACACAAAACTCACACATACTTAATGAGAGCAAAATTAAAGTCTTCTGAAACAAGGTTGATTGATTAAAACTCAACAGACCCACACAAATATGAACACTAATATACATGGCTCATAAAGTGCTTTCAGGACACATCTTTAAAGGGGCAATGAAAACAACAATTTCTCAGCAGCCCAAACCCTCAACTATGTCAGAGGAGAAACGGGATAACCGGCGAGTCAGAGGTATGGCTGGCTCCAGGAATGTTTGCTCCTTCCTTCCTGATGGTATGCCATGGCAAATTAGAGCTCTTTAACTTTGAGCCAGGCTATATTTCTTGATTACTGGAAATGATCTGACCTTCTGTGTCCTCACCCTACTGATCTTGAAAGAAGAGAGGGAGAGGGGCTGTCGTAGAGATGTCTACATTGGCTTTACACCTTCTGAGAATTCATCCATTCTATTACACTCAGCATGGTTGTTTGTAAAATTGGACTTAGACAGTGATTTATTTGCAAAAAAAATCAATAAAGTTGAATTTGACAAGGAATAGGTCTTATAAGCCAGGTGGAATTGGATACAACTGGGAAATACCATGATCCTCCAGCATTCTCCTTTTTAATTCTTCTTTCTGCTCTCTCTTTTTGCTGATCTTTTAGATGTGTCATTGCCTTACTGGTAGATATTTAGATAATACAGACATTACTGCTACTCTTTCTACTCCACCATCACCCCTTCTGTTCCCAATAATTGCTGTCACTAATTGAGAAGAGATCCCGATTTCCAGCAGGTGATATTTCTTCACTCATTCTCCACCCTCTTCTTACCTGCTTCTGTTGTGATCTTCGTGGCTTCTGCAGACTTCCTTCAGTCACCAGGCATCTGAATTTCTGGAAACCTTTTCACAAGAAAATGGAAACAATAATTTAGTCTCTTGCTGCACAGTTTGGTGAGAACTGTAGTTCCCTGGGAGCCTCTGGACACCTGCAAATCTGATGTTTGAGCGTTGTCCACGCACAGATAGTTTGTTCAGATCACCTGCCACGAGTTTAGAGAGTCCTGGATGTCCCTGACCCACTATATGTGTGCATCAAAGTTGGTCTGTGACAGTGCTGCAGGTTTGACACAGCCTTGAGCTCTTGGATCTCTGAGGCTCACTTACCATACCTGTGCCCAGGAAGTCCTGAACATATATACAGATCCCTATTATTTTTATTCTTTCTCCAATCTCGCTGTCACAATATCATTTCTATTCTCTCTTTCCTCCTCCTGCTCTCTGCACTTCCACATGGTTTCATTTGCTCATCTTTGCTCTCCTCCCAGCTCTCTGTGTTTGGGAATTGCTCTCAACCCAGAGTGATGTGAGGGGACTCCTGAGCGTAGTAGGCTTCCCACATTCTATACAGAAGGGAATAATAAACTGGAAAAAAAAAAAAAAATCAAAATAGCTCAAGAAAGCCACTTAGCCTAGGGATTCAAAATCAAATTGTTCTGACTTTGAGAGCAACTTCCCCCCCACCCCAAATTGTCTTGCACGTGCTATTTTTCTTCCACTGCTTGTCTTTCTCTCAGTTTTCTTTTTCTCTCTGTTTAGATTCTTGACTTGCCTTATTTCCACTCCCTGCTCCACTATCCCATTCCATTTCCCCCATCCTGTTACAAACCATAGGCACAGTCTGAATTATCTGGGGGATAGAAACAAGGGCAGCCAAACATGTATGCTTGCTGATTGACCCTGATGAGACGTCCTGAAGAAATAAACACATGGCTTCTGTATCTCAGAGACAGGAATCACTATGGAAAATTATTAGCTACTACTGTGGCCCATGTCAGAGTCAGGTAAGGAAACACATAGTAGCTTCACATACATAAAAACTTCCCGTGTGCCTGGTTTCCTGTTGTCTTGTTTCTGGCCAGAACGCTATCCCGGTTTTGCTAGGAGTTCTGTAAAGCAGCACTGTTAGCACACAGCTTTCCTCATGACTGAGCTTTTCTGTTTACTTATTTTCAGTATGTGACCTTTAAGATGATGATATGGGGAGGGGGAGAGGAAATGCTGACTTTGTCTGTTAGGACACCAAATATACACTAAATGAAAGGCAGAAGAGAGATGCTTTTTCCCCCCTCCACCTTGAGAGAACTTGCGAGTATGTTTATGGTACTAAAGGTTTCCTTCTTACTTTAATATGTAGGTCAATCCTACTTTCTTGGCCTGATTTAATGTCCTTTTCCAGAATTAAATCTTGGCTTCCTGGTTTGTTTTCCCTAGTAGTGTTTTTACATCTGTTCATAACACCCTTTCTAATGGGTGCTCTTTCTTCTGTGACATCTTCTCTACGAATGACAGGGCTTTCTGTGATGCTAGATCAGGCAAATATCTGAGAGGTGGGGAAAAGTACTTTTAACCTTTTCTGGAGAGCTTTTGTACAGCTTTCTTCCCTGTGCTTTCTCTTAATATCTTCAAGCAGATTTCACGTCCCATCCAGATCTGAAGTTTCTGCTAGTTTGAAACATACATCCTCTTTCAAGTTAAAAATTACAACAAAGTCTTACACCTACCCTTTCGTGCCTAAAAACGAATAACTTAGTAATCTGAGTTGTGCCTGCCTGTCACAGAAAAGTATAAGCAGCGTTGTTGTTGTTCCTCTATCTACATCAAAGACAAGAAAAAAAGAAGAATCAAATAAATGTTTTGTGAGTGCAGAGCACAACTTTTTGAGCTATCATGTACATAGCGCAGAATTATATACATGTATTCAGTGTGCATTAAGTATCTGTAGTTCTGTTTATTTGAAAATAGCTGAAGTAAAACTATATGAAAAATCTGGAGTGAGTTTAAAAGAAGGAAGAGGATTCATGGTCCAGCCTGTCACTCAGCTCATCTGGCATGTAGCATCTGAGATCTCAGGTAAGGAGTTCATGGTTGTCAGTCTGTAGCTCCTTTGGGCATCAAAAGTAGCATTTTAACTTAAATAAAAATGAATTGATGATTATTTGGGCTAAATTTGTGAATAATGTAAGGTTACAGTTGCAAAGATTACTATTTGCTCATACAAACATAAGACAGCTACTGACAACCACTGATAACCTTTGCATCTGCCACTGAAATAATCCCACGGCCAAAATGACTGGGCATTTTGTACTCTAGTGCATGCACATCTAGATGATGTGAGTGTTCCAGATGTACGACAGAAACAGGAGTCTGTATGAATTTGTCTAGCAGGCTGGAGCTGCACATGCCTTATGACGGGTTTGCTGTGTGTGCTACCTGTGTAGTTGCATTAGAGGCAACGTGGCACAGAAAAGCTTTTGGTACTAAGATGAAATTTGTATGTGACTACAGATGTTTTCATTACCAGAGATAAGGTTGTTGCTTCCTAGGAAATCCCATTTCTGTTCTTCAGAAACTATGCTGATAGCAAATACTTTAGGATGATCACAACAAAAAGGTTTCTGTCGTTATTTTGTAAGCAGACAAACGAGACCTTTACACAGCTTAGATTAAGAGTAGTCAAGAGTTGGCTGATGAATAGCTGTTTCACAGCTCAAAAAAACCCCCACCAAACCATCTGAGACTTCATATATCCCTCACACTTCTGTGGACTACATGGGCCACTGAGTCACAACATGCTCATGGTACTGCTTCCTGCAGTATTCAACAGAAAATGTATCTGGGAAGAAAACTGTGCATTTCACTCATTCCTGTTACTCTCTATTTTGTGTAGCAACATGACAAGGTTCTGGCCATTCCATTTTTTTTCACACTGCCTTCACTCTCTCTACCTTCCCTTTGGTCTTCTTTCTCACATCTGATTCCTTCAGGTGTGTCCATAGGAAAAGGAGGTCCATCATCCCAAGTACCCATATTCTGTCCTGTACCAAGGGGCTGGGATCTCTGTGGATGCTGTGAGGAATCTCTGCTTTCAGAGCTGCTTCCCTACAGCAAAGCAACCAGCAAATAACACTAATACACTAATACTAAATTCCTTTTAGTTTAGCCCACAACTTGGGTAGGTAGGTAGAACTGATGTCATTTAATAGCCAGGATATTCATAGGAATGACCTACATATAAAGGACACAGTCTATAAACAAAATTGCATTTTGCTCATTAGCTACAGTACAAATCAATTCTGGGTAACAGAGACATCCTAATGAGACACTTTCTTCATACCTCTGTCATCAAGGTGAACCTTGAAATACTTTTGTAGTATACACATACAATAATTTATTACTAACCACACAGAGATAAAATGGATCCATTCCGAAATATCCAGGTGCTACTCACAACAGGAGTGTTCTGAGGATTGTGAATAGCTCACAGATTTAAAATCGTGCCACTATACCAGTGGGTAAATTAAATAGATCTACTTACGTGTTCTTCACTGAGGTTATTCCTAAATACATTGCGTGCAACCTACGGGATGGGTACTCCCCTGTATTTAGCAGGCTTGGAAACATGAATTTCCAAGAGGATTACACCAGGGATTTCTGTAATTCATTTTCCTCTCTGACAATGACTGGCATGTGTTCACAAGTGAGTGTTAAATGTGATAAATTTCTAAGCTAGATTCCAAGTCAATCAATTGGCTACATGAAGGCCACTAATCTTGGATTACTAATGCTCTGGATAGATTTCTACCAGCTCTGCATGCACCAACAGTGTGTTAGATGGTCGAAAAGCAGCAAAGCAAGTTGTGACGATTGTTACCAAAAATATCCAGTCTATAGTCTGAGACAGGTCAGACAAAAAAAAGCATCTAGAGATTAACAATGTAGAATCCCTCAGGTAGATCAACAAAGGTATCTGATATTGATGTGGGTTAGACAAAGCAGCCCAGCAGAAAAGGGAAACTTTCAGGAGTGATGTAAATAAAAAACAAGTTTCAGGAAACTCTGGACAACACACACCTGAACAGGAGAGTCAAGATGTAATGGCTCAATGTGGGAACTAGGAAGGGGAAACTTCAGAGCAAAAGTTACATGTAGTAGAAGTTGAATTGTGTGTATTGGAGGTTTTGAAATAAAAGGCTNCCCCCCCCCCCCCCCCCAGTGTGGAAAAGCTGAATATCCCCAACATACAAACAGCTTTAGAATACAGATAAATTACAGCTAATCAAAAGCAGTTAGGTGGAGAGAGTGACTGGTGTGTTTACCTGTTTTTCACTAGTAGCATCATTTTCATCTTCATAGCAAAAGTGCAATGATTCAGGGGCCCCAGATGGGCCACAGAAACTTTCCCCTCTGCAGCCTGAGTTGTCTCAGACACAGGTGACAAAGGAAGTGCTCCTAGCCTTGCACGATGCACCCACACAGCCAATCTCTATACCCCTCTGGGAACAAGCCCAGCCCAAAAGAAAGCCACTCCTGCTCCCTCAACCCTCTTTTTCACTGTTGCTGCAGCACCTGTAGCCTGTCTGCATTCAGGCCACTTCACAGCAGCTTTCAATTGGAAATTAAACAAAAACAATTCTGGAATCAACCACAGGCATTAAAGAAATTAGAAGCAGTTGTTTGTAATCACAGCTTAGGGAAAGAGAGGTTGCAGCCTGAAAGGGACAATGAACCAAACCAACAGACTATCAAATAGCCCTAAAAGGAAGCACAGCTTGTGGGACATCAACTCATCTTTATCTGTCAGCAGTGAAAACACAAGAAAGCTTGCCCTTTTGAAATGTAAACAGAAAATTATGCCTCCAACACAAACTCAAGCCATTAAAAAGGCAGCTTTTATTCCTTCTCATAATGTTCAGGAACATAAGGCAGTAGCACGGATGTGGCTCCACAGCTGTTGCCAGGGGAAAGTAGGAATGTAGCCTGCCACATCTGGGGTGACATCTTTGAAGAGGCACTTAATCTGCAGTGCTGAGGTATGCTAAGCCTCTTTGCTTTTCTTTACCCGTTCTCAAGCTAATACTACTCCTGGAGAGCAATGCTGATTTCAAGTCAATGGGTGAGATGAAAGAACAATTAAGGACAGTGATGCTTTATGCATTGTGGAAAATATAAAGACAGGACAATAGCATAATTCCTTGATCACTCCGGCAGAAGATTTACTTTGCCACACTTTAAAGTTGTAGGTTCCCAGCTTCTAAAACAAAAATGACAGGAATTTTTAATCACTGAGTATGTGTTTTGTGAATTGAAGGGGGGCATTGAAAGACTGGAAAATAAAAGGTAACTGCTGCTATTACACTGATGTGTTTCTATTGGATCAAAGCCTTTTCTTCTCCCTAGCTCTTCAGAAACAATTTGCCGGTATTGCTAGGCAGGCATTACACAAAGAAAGACATCAGGTAAAGAAACACAAGCGAAGCTTTAATAAGTAAGAATGCCTTTATGGCACTATTCCCATTTTCTAATAATTGAAAAACTCAGAAGTCAGACTTTTTGGGTGGCTGCTTAACAAAAAAAAAATATAAAAGGGGAAAGAAAAAAAGAGAGGGGAAAGAGAAAACAGAAATCCTGACCTCAAATGTCTAGCCCAAACTTCTCTCTAGTTTGAGGAGAGTGGCACTTGTTCTAAAAGCAGGCTAAAAGGCTCAATCTTGCAACAGGGCATCCAGACATTTCAGTCTTTGGATGCTGTGCCGCACTGAAGTCTGGCTGAATGGATTGTGCTAAACACTGAAGGGTGGAGTTAGGATATTAGAACTTAAAAGTGAGAACTACATTTAAAAGAAACACTCTTATAGTATTGAAAAGGATATTTCTTGTTCTGTCTTCAGTGGTGAAGTGACTTCCATTGTCTGTTATTATACAAAACAATGACTCTTATTTCTGAATGTTCTAGGAGCTTTTACACCTGATGATACGACATCAGGTTTTCAATCTAATCATTGTTTGATGTACGAAGAAGTGCCATTGACAGTGTGTAGCACAGGCCAGGGTGGATGCTGAAGCCTTGAGAGTTTTTAAGCATGCTGCCATCCAGTCAGCTTCAGTGGACAAAGTAATTTGGATAGCAGTCTGCTGCTTCCCTTCTGTCTCTGATGGGCTGTGTGACTGTGGACAGGTCATTCAGGGTTTGATCCAAAACTCATTAATGTCAAGAGAGAGACTCTGGTTGACTTCAGTGATCTTTAGATGGGGATCTGTGTTTCTGCTTCTCATCTGGACACTGCTAACTTCCATTGTGTGCCTTTGAAAGCTGGAGCATTTCTGTGCTTCAGCGTTCCCATCTCGACAGTCTGTGAAGGGACTGCCCAATCAGTATTTTCTATGACAACACCTTAGTACGTAACTTTAGTCAGAGACCTAAAGAGATAAACAGTAAAACACCACGGAAAATCTTGGTAAGGATGTGCTAGGAAAAACATACAAGAAAAAAAAAAATCATATTTATATTTGAAAAGATCCTCCTAGGCTTATGAGGCAAAAGTCAGTCCTTTTTCCTGCAGCTGTGATGGGATTGGTGCTTCTTAGTCCCTCTGTGACTTTTTTGGGATGTAGATCAGGTTTGCTGGGCTGGTGCCCAGTGACCATTTCTCAATAGACCTTCTGGTTGGTTCGGGGTTTATTTTTGTATGACTTTCTCTTGATACTGTGAAACCTAATTCAGTGTTAACCTAACAAGAGCAGTTTATTTCCTGTTTCATGATCTTTAGGATATTTTTTCTGTGTTGGGGTATTTTTTGGTGCTTTGGCATTCTCCACTGCTATCTAAGCCAGAAATGAGGCCAAATCCATTCCCTAAGACTGGAGTACTTTTTGTTTATGATGCCTATTTAAAAAGGTGGCACTGGTGGGAACTAAAACTGGTAGTAAGTCTTGACTCTCTCCCAAGAGTTTTCTTACTGTAACTTACGCTTCACCTCAGGGCCATGCCAGACTGGCAGAAATTACAGAAAGCAGAGAATTGTGTTTTCAGCTGTTTCTCACAAAACAGCAAGGCAAAATCAGGTCACCTGGGTCACCTCAGACACTAACCTCAGCTAGCAGTGAAATAAAAGATGAGCATGTGGAACAGAAGGAACATTTACTAAAATGCTGTGCACAAAAAAGTCTTTCATCTGATACATTTTGAATGTTCTACCTATTTGTAAACAATAAAATAATCCTGTAAAACTCCAAGACATGATCAATGCCATTTTATCAAACCAAAATTTACAGTTGATGGGACAATTGTACACTTTGAGAATGACAGAGCTTTACATGTCACCAGGTCTGGTGCTAGGAATATCCTCCAGACACCGAACCGTTGCTATGCAATAAGGTGAAACCTTTCTGGACACCTAGAGCTGCTTGGATCTCACTGGATGGGAAGAATAGCTTTGCTCATGGTTTTCAGTGTTCCAGCCAAAGTCAGAAA
This sequence comes from Urocolius indicus, assembly GCA_013401255.1. Taxonomy (NCBI): domain Eukaryota; kingdom Metazoa; phylum Chordata; class Aves; order Coliiformes; family Coliidae; genus Urocolius; species Urocolius indicus. The sequence goes on along the minus strand of WBNH01009319.1, from coordinate 232,037 downwards.
CAGCAGAAATGTATTCAATGTATCCACAAGGCCAAGTCAATTCAAGCTCTACAGTGAAAAGTCACTTCAGAAATGTCCAGTCTGTATTATCTGAACACGTATTCTCATGTTTATGTGAGTTACATAGAAAATGTAAGTTGTAGACCTTCCCGTGGAAAATCTTCTGCTTGATCACCTTTGTGCTTTGCAATATTTCCAAATGAACTCTGCACTAGTGATAGCTGATGACAGAGATCTAACAAGTCAGAGGACTTGGAAAAGCAGAGAACAGTTTTGACCATGTCTGCTACATCTTCACGTCTCCTACTTCACAGATATCTCTCTGAAACACCAACATATTTTGGTGAATGGATTACATTCCTTTTCCTCCTCTTCCCTACCTTTGGAGACCTTCTTTCTGTCCCTGTGTGAGAAAGCCAAAAGCTGTCTCCTGTTGCACGTTGCCAAGAACCCTCAGAGCATTGGGTTTGTGGCTCTATTTTGATACTGAACCGGACAGCTGGAAAAAGTGAAAAGATCTCAAAATGTCACGCATTAGATATGTAAAACAAGGTGGTGAGTGGGTGAATGAAGCAGCAAAGCAGGGTTAGACATTAGCTGGGAAAGGCTGCTTTAGAAAATGAACTGGTTTTTGGCTGTGGAAGAGACACATGTGAGCGCTGGTCTCAGCCTGCCTCTGGTAGCTGGCTGTGCGTACGGAACACTGCCGCTTTAAAAAGCTATTTACAGGTGCTGAGTCTGCATGGACAAATCATTTTCTATAATTACCCATATTCTTTTAAAGAAAGGATCCCCAGGAGTCCCTCAGATGATAATGCAGCGGCACGACTGAGCCACACAACGCAGCATCTCTGTCCCCAGCAGCAGCCATTGAGGTGAGGTGAGCTGAAGCTGCCCCAGCCACAGCAGGTAGCTCAGCACACTTGCTTGCCTGAAGTGTAGATGTCTGAATGGATGCCACTTCCCTACCCCCCTCCAAACCACCACTCCATCCCACCACTCTGCGTGTGCTAGCTTGCCCAGCTGTGCCCTTTTATGCCTCTTATAGACAGATACACAACAGCTTTGTGCACTAAGCTGCTCTGCTGACATATTATGCACATTCTCATTAAAAAATAAAGATGTGTGTATATATATATATATATATATATATATATATACACTCACAAAGCCTGTAACTGGAAGCCCAACTGGATCAGCTGTTGGGCTATGAGCAAACTTAGGAATAACACAAGTGAAAAGAGAACGATCACCAAACTGACACCTTCAGAAAGATGAGGATTGCATCCAGGCATAGCAGGCTGGAGCACTTCTCACTCCTCATGTGTCTCTCTCAATGCAACTGGAGTTCTTCTGCATATTACACTGTTATGACTGAGATTAAAAGAGATCAGTGTGTCAGCTTTTGCTTTTAGATGCTCTTACCCAGTGCCTGTAGCCTACTGCAGGTGTTCAGACGTACACACCCTTTCTTTTATATGCAAGGCTTCAAATTTATTAGCCTTGTGTAACAGTTACAACCAACAAATAAAGCAATAAATAGGTGTGTTGAATAAGAACAGACTATGCCAGCCCAATATTTGATGCCATTGCACAAAGACAAACCAGCCTGGAAATGCCTCTAAAAACGCAAGTGTAAACATGAATCTGGCTCTGAACAGTTACAGCATTTATAAATAACTCCTCTATAACTTGTGTGTCTCCTGTGCCTTCTTCAGGACACAACTATGCGAGTCCAAAGTTTCTAAGGGCAGGGTGCTCTGAAACAAGATCTGGGATGTCATCTACTGAGTATGTATCCACATTTCACTATTCTAACCGCCCTTCCTTCTCCTCTTAGACTGGGAGGTGATTGACACACTATAATGCTCCTCAGATATACTTGATGGGCCAAAATATTTTTGTTGATACGTGTAAATATTTTGATATTTGCCTAACCTAAGCCTGTAAAATGCCACTATATGAGACTGGAATCTTACTGGATCAACGCCTATGAGATCCTGCAGTACTGTATCAAGGCAAGAAAAAAAGACACCTGTATATATATATAGCCAGTCTCTAATTATTCTAATGTCTAAATATATTATTTTGTGGTGCTAGGGTGAACTAGAATATTTGGAAATTACCTGACATTCAGCACTGTGAGTTCCCATTGTTTCAAACCCCTTTGCCCTGTGTGGAAAAAACAGCTTCAACAGTAGAAATGAGTAATAAAGAGACTTCTCTGCTCTGCAGATTGCAATGTGGTATGGAAATACTCTAACATTAGAGCCCAGGAGCAGGAGAATTAGGCAGATCTGTATGAGCTAAGGTGATTTTGCAGGTTGTCTTAGGTAGACAAGTTTTGTGATCCAAGATAGTTCACATAAAGCTAGCTGGGCTATCTCTGTGCTCAGTTGCAGAAAACCTGGGTAGATTTCTTTCTACACAGCTTAGCTGAATACAGTATATACTGTATTTAAGCTAAATTTTTACGGCACTCTTATGGATACAAATAAATACGCTAAAGAGATCATTTACTCAATCTCTTTCAAATGCCTGTATCTGGGTGAGATAAACCTCACCCCTTTCTCTCCACTGAATGTAGAAGGCTTAGACTTCTAGCTTTGAGATAGACATCTACATGTTAAAGTCTAATGCAAGGGAGATAAATCCCCATCTCTAGCTCTTCAGACAGCCAGAAAGAAAACGTTAACTTCTCATAGTGCTGTGCTGGTTCTGAATCCTAAATGCAGTAATGTACTCAGAAGCCTAAATTCATAGGTAACAGAAATGAGCATAACTGTTGTCACGGATTTGTCTCCCTCTGATGGCTGGACTTCATGAGCTTTTGGGGGTATGTCATCTCATTAATATGCAAGACACTTAGATACGTATGTCTCTGGGAGCACTGATGAGGAACCATGTAGAAATCCTGCACTGCATCACCATACTAGCCTAAAAAATGACCAAAGCCACTATCTGTCAGAAAACAGTATTCATTTGTTAAAGATCGCAATATTTGGGGTAGCAACAGAATTATCTAAGAAATGGACTACTGCCTTTCCCCTCACTTTTAAATTCAACCCCTTACTCACTCACTGAAGAAGCAGAAATGTTTACCACAGCAAAGGTGTTTAGATACATGAACAACAATTGTGCTCTGAACCCAAAACTACCTTTAGCATTGGACCCTGTCTTGTCCTGTCCTAGTCTGTCAGTCAGAGAAGCCATTCCATTTTGACCATCTCTTTGGTAACCCTACCAAAACCACATACAGAAGGTTTCTGTGGGTTCCAAATCAAGTATTGTGGCCTAAAGATGCAGAGCTGTGGCTGAAAATGCTGTGTTCTGAGATTAAAAGACTTAAACAATTTGTTCACATGGTATTATTTCCTAGAAAAGAGTATTTCTTAATCAAATAAAGCCTGTCAACCTCCAATGACAAGGCTTAACAAGCCACATCTATTTACGAATGTCCACAAGAAGATCATTAACTGTGAGCAAGCAGGAAAGAAGTCCGCCGTCTTCCTCAAATCCTGGCTCAAATTTCAGTCAGCAATAAATAAGGCACTGTGAGCTATTTGCTTTTAACAAAAAGTAAACTCTGAATTGCAGGTTAACAAATCTTGAAGTGAGATGAGGGTCTGAAACAGACAGAATTCAGGAAGAAGGAGTTGCCTAACACAATAAAACCAAAGAAAGATGCTTTAATGTAAATCAGGACCCAGAAACTAGTGAAGCCAGTTACAAAAAAGTTCAGATTCCCCTTATATTCTCTCTCTCTATAGTGTCCACTACCTTTGTCTCTTTCAGTCAGCTACTTTGAACCCTTTTCTAATCTCACAGTTAATGAATCTTTCCAATTGTAACAAAGGACCTACATGCTCTTTGCTCAGCATTCAGATTCATGGCGCTGGCATTAGGTGGCACAGGAGCGAGGAGTCTGGCCTCATGCCTGTTAAAAAAAGAAGACAGGCTTGGAACTTGAGCTGTGTCATTGGCTTCTTATAGCCCCCAGTCTGCGTGGTGGTGACCTGGAGTTTTGCAGTGATCAGCTCACAACCAATGCAGCAGCAAAAGTGAGTCTCTGTACAAGGAGCAAAACATGATAATCAAAATTTAGTGGAATACTTGCAAAATTGTGTCTGGTGAGACACTGTATGTACACACTGTGCTGTAGCCCACTGTGTGTTGGCAAGAGCTAGATTTTTCAGACAAAAAGTATGAGGACATCTAAGGGCTTTAATTCACTTTCTGGTATTGGCTGAGGATGTGAGCGATTCCTGAGCAACGCCTGCTCCACCATCATGCTCCTTTCTGAACAAAGCACCCCACCAATGATTCTTTTTTTCTTTTCTAGGCACCGTTGCAATGTGGCAGCCTACCAAGCAGTGTTGTAACCCACTAGCTTTTTATCTCCATCTGTGGACCTGTGTTGTGTGACTGCTGGTCTCTGAATACAAGGCAAAACAATCCACTGAGTTTTCAGGCTTCTCTGCTCTGCTGTTTACAGAGACTAAACTGGTTCTTTGCTTGCTTCAGGATCCAGAGACCATCCAAAGTGGCCCAAAACCTTTAATCCTCTTTGGTACTGTGCTGATTATGGCTTAATATTTACAGAGTTTCAACTGCCGAGCATTCAGGGTGCGAGAGGCTGAAAAACGGAATACAGCCGAACGGGGACAAAAAGCATGGAAAGCCGTGGAAGTCAAATGGCATTCTTTCTCCCTCTCCTCCTCCCTTCAAGTGCTCACACACATTTTGCTTTCTTAAGCACTTTTCCACTGACCTTTTTTTTCCCCCCCTTTCCCCTTTTTATTTCTCTCTGTATATACTGAAGGGAAAAAAAGGTACACAGCCATTTTTACGAGACTGTTGACTGAGGGTGGTCACCATCTGTGCAAACTGTCTGAAATTGTGACTTCCTCTTTGCCTTCTTTTCCGTCAGAGAGAAAACCTCACTTCTTAGATAATCCAGGGAATATTATTACCCATCACCCCCACCACCATCCTTCCCCTCGCTGCCCCCCTTCACATGATTGGCATTTTCCAGTCAAAACATGCTCCTCTCCTGCCTGAAAGGGCTTCTTTAATAAAATACACATCCTGTTTAACATTTGAGGGGGTGACCAGTCAGCACCAGAAGCTCTGTTGCAATTATTTGGGTGTTGAAGCAGAGAGGCCTAGTGTGGTTGTTTAATTAGCACAGAAAATAATTGAGTTTACTACTTACTTCCAGAATGAAGAATTTGCCCCACATCTTCCTTGCTCTCGCTGCTTCCACCGCTGCATGTCAAGACTTTTAGAGACCTGGAGGGTGACAATGACATCTAGGCACATACAGTTTTGTAGTTTAGCACAGATACGCATGAAATTTGACTAACTAAAACTGGGCAACCTTCTGTTTGCCTCTGATGATAAGGCTTTTCCAGTTACAGCTTGTCTGGTTGAAGACAATGCTGCCCCAGGTGCTGTCATTCCTCACCGACTGAAGGTTGCAATGCATTCCTATGGGTGCTTCTTCATACACTTCAAGAAAAATGAGTGGACTGAGGCCAGCCTCCCCTGGCTACTGCTGACCAGGATGATTTTACCTGAAGAAGGTTTTGGAGATCTGACAGCAAAAATGAGCTGATAGTAGTCCCTGCAATCAGGGTGTTGAACAGTGGGAAAGGACAAAATAATAATCTGCACAGCTGCCTGTGAAATGGACTTCTGGCTATAGTCTTAGACTAGAGACAGACACCTTCGAGATCTATCTATGCCTATTGATACAATCACTATCCTCCCCAGCATCTTGTTTCCCTCCACATGGGATCTGGCAGCCCTTCAGACGGGCTCCCGAGCCCAGCCCTGGCCAAAGGAGCCAGAGGAACCTCAGCAGAGTGCTTCTGCCAGCCCTTCTGTCTGAAACAAGGCAGGGTCTGGCAACCCTGACCAAAAAGAGAAGCAAGGAAGACAGCTTGTTCAGCTGATATTGGTTACCAGCTGAATTAAGACTGTGGCCAGCTGGTTCAGTTGTGTTTAGATTAGGGGTCTGCAGTAATTTACTTGCTGGTGGGTAATGCAGGCAAATGCCTACAATGCGTGTTGAGTTTGGAGATCTCTGTCGCTGCAAATCATCCTGATATTAAATATGCTTAAGAAGCACACTTACATTTATTTCCAGCCTTCTATAATGTATCATCACCTCTATTTTATCACAGTTTTATCACCCCAGCACTAACAATGCCTTTCACACTTCTATTGGTAACTACTTTGTGCAATTTTGTCAATTCTTCTAATGCTACACAGCAGCTTGGCTTCTCAAAATGATACAGGAGTAGGGCCCTGCAGTTCTGGGGCTTGATGTGAGTGAAGAGAACAGCCTAGGAAGTCAGAGTTGCAGCTACTGATTAAAGAAATGTTCCCTAAAGGAGAAAGTTTCAGAGATAGCAGGGAGGCTGGTTGAGTTTGTGGGGATTGTGTTCCTCTTTTAGGCACTCTTTCTAAGCCAGTTAGCTGTGCTGTACAAAGCTGCTGCAGTACAGGGAGGAGGAACTCCTTGCAAAATTGGAATCAAACATTTGAGGTGACATTTCTGGAGCAGGACCTGTGTGATGTTTTTGGTTGAGGTTTCTCCTTGGTGGCTTTTTCTCAGAGAGGAGTTATTTTTTTTTTAAAGTCTCTTCATTTTGCATCCTTAGAAAATGGTGATGGCTACTTTAGCAAGGCAGTTTGAACTCTGCTGAAAATAACCAGCTAAAGATGATTTTCAGTGCAACTTTTTTTCCTTATTTTAAAAGTTGATTGTGAGCCATGAAGCTCTCAACATCCCTCTGCTCTGTTGTAGGTGAGGTTGCCGTGTTGTTACATGAAAGAGGTGGGACAACAGCCAGAGTATGACACTTGGTAGACCTTTGCTAACCTGAATGTCACAGGCTCTCCCTGGGACACACACAACCTTCCCTGCCTGGGCCAGATAGTCAAGCAGACAAGCAAAGTCTCCCAAACTGGGGGAGCTGATTTTACTGCATTAATGGTGCAGAAGAGACAGTAGAATTGGGCAGCAAGTGCACGATGAAGGGAAATTGTGGGAACGTCTCTTTTAAATAGAATAAGCCTGACAAATCTGAATAATGCAATTTAGCATTCAGAACAAGTCAGTGGTGTGCCATTCTCATTGCTCAGCAGTGCTGTTTGAACAATCAGCTTGCTTTTTGAACCAACATACTTTTATTCCCATTACCTGCTCTGTTTTCCTCTAGGAACAGCCACTACAGCGAATCCTCTCACCTGCCTCATGCAGATGTGTTCTCATTAGAGTAAATCAGCATCACTTAGCAGCATAAGTGAAGCTTGTAAAAACAATGGTCTTGTTTTGCTTACCCTGATGTAAATCAGGATCAAGGTGGTTGACAGCAACAGATTTATACTGATGCAAAACTCAGTTAAGATCAGAACCACACCAACTGACTTGAAGTATATTCTCCTGTGCTGAGGGCTATCTATGATGAGTTTTATGTTTCATCTGAATTAATCTTTAACTGCTTGCTTGCTAGACAAGCAGAACAAATAGTCATTGGTCTTTTCATCCCAGCAAAATATGACACTGGCTTGAACTTAAAAGGTGTGCTGTGGCATTTTATGTATGCAAAGTCAAAGCATCCTACCCAGCACTGGAGCTGGTTAAACAATTACTCCACTATGTTCTGAGAGGGACAAAGACAGAGGAATGAGGACTTGCTGAATGTTTGAACTGTATGAAGGAGACAAATCTGTTAAAATTGCAGTTGACACAGTTGCATTTTTTAATCAGAAAAAAAGTCTTATAAAATGATGGAGTGACGTTTATCACCTGAATACTTTCCTGCTGCCCTGCTTTTAGAAGAGGTATGACTGGTGTCTCAAAGTTCTCAGTTACATACCACCCTGAAATCACATTACTGTCTTCTACAGAAACAAACAAACAACATATAGCCAGACCTATACTTTAGTGTGTAAAAAAAAAAAAGGGAGAGAGATGGTCAATGGCTTGTGCCCCACTGTAGTAATAAAATGTCTAGACAGCAATTAACATCCATTTCCCTCAAGAATGCAACTGTGTCATCAGCAAATCTTTACTACTTTGCAAGGGAGCAATCTAAATATGTTTAATCATTAATCAATTTCCAAAATCTGAACAGGAATTGTTTTTCATGGGCTTTGTCTTCCAAACTCCAGTCACTTTATGAGAAAAACCCCAAACCTGAGGGGGGATTGTTTTGGCCCCAGTCCAGTGGGCGAGCCTGCTTAGAAGATCGCTGGTGCTGTGTCTTGTTTGGGAACACTGCACTCTTTCTGCATACGTTAGCACTTTCAGTTTCCTTGATTCTTTTCTATTTCCTCTTTGTCTGTGTGTATTCATAGCGAGCAGCAGCGACTGAAAGCACTGAGCAGGATTCTGCGCAAACGCTGGTCCTGTAATAGCTGGCAACTCTGCCTGTCTTGTGAGCTGCTTTTGAGAAATACCTCTCTCTCTCTCTCTCTTTGAGCAGCACTTCTCTTCCCCCAGAATTATTCTCCCGGCCAATGGCAAAGGCTCCCACAGGTCACCGATGGCTGTGCCCGCGTGGGATCCCACCAAACTTCCTGTCGAGTACAGGGAGCAGGAAATTACTTTATCTTCCTACAGTTACACAAGAAAAATCTCTGTGCTCCCACCACACTCAACTGCCAAAAAAGGGCTTTAAGCCCATCAGGAAAATAATATTGCATGTAGTATAAATACAGAGGGAACCTGATCGACAGAACTGAGATTGCTACAGTAAACAGAGGCTATTTTAAGTCCACCAAAGCTAGCACTGGATTTACCCTGATTTCTGGTATCATAACTGAGCTCAGCCTCAGGCTCTGGCGTGTTCACTGAACACATCAAAGAACCTCCCAAAGAGGAAAATGGCACAAGCCGATATCTTTTGGAAACTCCTCTGTTTATTTCACTTTGAGAACTGGAAACGTCTCCTTTTAGCCGATGCCCTGCTTCAGAATTCATTGTTCTTGCCAAATGAGTAAGAAATGTGAGGATTACTGCACTGGAGAGACAGCATTTCTGGAACATAGTGCTGTTTGGCAAGGCAAAACGTTTCTTCTGTACCCAGGGAATGACATAGACAGCTCTAAGATTTTCTTACAGGTTTTATGAAGTCTATTAATAAAGAATACAATTTTGACAGATCACTACTTTCCCGCACACAAAGCTAGCTCCATCCGAAACAAATTTCACAGCCATGTAGAAATGGACACATTGCCTTGGCTTATTGCGCTATTTAGGTAACTGGATTGCATGTGGTGGTGATACAAAGAACCTCCAGAGAGATGTCAGCCTCAGCTTCCAAGGCAGTAAGGATGTCCTCAAGCACATACTGCTCAAAACCCATGCCTTTCTGAAAGGAAAGTGGCCCATGATCCTTCCTCTTCCAGAAACACTCACACAGGAAGACAGGAAGGGGAGAGGATGCAGGGAATTGGGGTTGAGGATATATTAAGGATGTACAGATGGAACTGAGAGTTTGGAAGCACTGTCAAACCCACTAACTTGCAACCATAGTCCTCATGGTACAGTTAAGGAACAAATGCCATTCCACCCTGAGCTGATCTGAAACTTGCCTTTAGGAAACCCAGTGAATGGTACTGCAAAACCTTATGTTTCTCTGAGTACTGTATTTTATGCCTGACTTCCCCATAAATGGGTGCTTGTGCAAAAGAAAACCAAAAAAGCTAAAAACTCTTGTTCAGAAGATAATATATTTGGTCAGAGGAAGGAAGCCCATCAGCTCTTCTGAATGTTTATTTCCTTTCTTTGCATCTTATGTTTAATTTCATTTGCTTTTTTTGGCATGAAAGGATGTCACCTCCTTCAAGATCTCTGACACACTAACATAACTGTCCATTATCTTAGTCCCTTGTTCTCTGCCTTTCAATATCTGCTTCTCCTAACGTTTCACAATATATCAATCTCTGATCCTTGGCACCAGTACAATTCATTTTCCACAAGATGTTATTGAGATTGTAAATAAATGCCACAGCACCAAGGGGCAGACAAGACGGAGCCTGTCAGATCTGGAAGTCGGCAGCAAAGTTATAATTACAGCAGAGTGGTGTGAGGTGAGTTCTTTGCATCCATAGATTTAATTGTCATCAGCTGCTGGGGAAGCAAAGCGCAGAGAAAAGAAGATGGAGAGTGATGGGGGTAAAGAGTGTTACCAAATACGTCCTAACGTTGTTCTTGCAGTTCCCATTATTTAACTCGGAAGACATCAGCAGAACAGCAAAGGGCTCTATGCTTAAATGTTAGTGTTTCCACAAAGATGACCTTTTGTACTGAGAGTATTGTAATTTAAAAGATTCTAAAAATTTTACTCATGTAAACTGAGCTGGAGTAAAAGAAAAACTAATTTCCAGCCCTGATTTTCAGAGAGGTCAGGTTGGTCCCACTGTCAGACGAGGTGCGTGGCACTGCAGGTGGTGTTAACACATAACAGCACTCTGAGGGTAGTGGTCAGCTAACGCTGCTCAGGTTGAGAGCTCAGAAAGCTGCTGTGTGAGCGTGGCAAACACACTATTACACCGGCAGTAGTGTGCTCTGTAAACTACTGCATGTGCACCTTGGAATTAGAACTCAGCTCCACAGCTGTTCCTGCAAGCTCAAGCTTCATCCCATCTTGCACTGCATGAAAAGCTTTGTAAAGATTCCTGGAAACTGGAAATATACCAAAGTACCCATTTTCAGCTGCCAGGCTCTGTCTTTTGCTTCAGATGAAGTGGAAAAGTCATCTTCAGGTGAGACTGTTTTTTAGGGATGTGAGATGTAGCGGTGCAAAACCTTAAGCTGCCTGCCATATAAACAAAATCACTTCCCAGACACTTCTGAATCATGCTGGCTGGGGATGTGAGTACAGGTATTCAGGACAATGTCATAACCTACTGGGATGGTCAGATTAAAAACTTTCTAAAGTTGATGTTTGCATAATACTTTAGTTCCAATTAGCCTTATAAATGCACTTCCTGTTCTTAATTGAGTGAAAATTCCCTATGAAGCTCGCAGGCTCAGAAGCAAAGTTTTTTGCCCCAGGTATTTTGAAAGCACGATGTTTACAAGAAAATATTGAGGAAAATGAGAAAAGAAATCGTTTAAGAGAAGCTTGAAAGTGAATGTGCAGCTTGTTTTCTGAATCCAGTAGATTTCCCCCTCCCTGAACAGAATGTGCTTCGGAATGGCTGCTGTAACGTCACAAAATCTGCCGTACTTTCGCTAGAAAAGCAATCAACTTCTCAGGCTCTGATTTAATTTTTCTGCAGGTACAGTCTAATGTTCTCAGCTTGTGGGCATGAAGATAACAGCATTTTAATGCAGCTGTTCTTTTAAAGAAATGCAGCTCTAACAGTTAATTCAAAAATATTTTGCCCTCAAAAAATATCTGTCTAAAGGGATAAAGATCCAGTGGAAACCTTGGATGATTTCCTAGGAACTCCAGGAAAGAGTGACCTATGGTGGCTTAGTGCTGGGGAAGAAAAAGGTTGATGTGGAAGGTCTATGGAACGGAGAGTGCTGCAGATCATCACGTGCTTTTTCAAATGGCATATCTTCCCTTCCATTTTAGGAAATATCTCCTAGCATTTGACAGACAGAAGCTGTAAAGTATGTGGATAGCAAATGAGGCTTCAGATTTACTGCAACTCTAAATTTAGTGCTGTGCTTTTTAGAGAAATGGGGATGCATTCTATACTAATCAATGCAATGGTCTATACTAATCTATACCATAACCTAGCTATACAATTGCAGGTTACTTACTTGTATGTTAAAGTATCTGAGGGGATATTTGTTTGTTGGGTGACAGAAGAATTAGACAGTAGACATCAGCAGCATTGGATGAACCTCGCAGACATCTTTAATGCTTTCCATCCAATTCCACTAATTTAAGAGGTGTTAGGACACATTTAAAGACTGACTTCATCCTCCTTTATTTTCTTTCCAGTGACAAAAGAAAAATAGGCTCATGTCTTATAGAAGGTTTTGTTGAACAGCTTCATCACTTACATGGAAGACATATGCCCAAGTCGCAGATGTTAGGTTTCATAGCTCACTCTTGGAAGGTGGTACTCACCCTCTTTCTCTTGGGCTTCACAGGAACCCCTTTTTCTTTTGGTTTAGATCAAATTTATGAGCACAGTGTACTATCTATGCAAGTCTTACACCTACCCAGGACCAAAAATTCCTTCTTGTATGTTACTTAGCAGCTAGAGTCTCTGACAGATGAGGGCTATAAAGGATGTGTTCAGATATGGTGCATCTTCTCTGCCCAGTTTCTGAGGGAGATCATATTATGATATATTATGCAGTTACTGCACCTTTGTAGAAACAAAGGAAGAAACCTCATTGACTTCTCCATTTTTAAAACTTGCATTTTTCTACAAACCCTCGCTGGTTTGTTAGTTCCAGTTCTGAAACTCTTTACTTACTTTCAATCTGATAATGGTTTGGAGGCTCTCACAGCTCACCGAACCAGTTCAGCCTAAATCTAAACCTAAATAAACATGAGACTGTCTTGGCTCTTATGCAACTCTCATGCAAAAAAAAAAAAATCCCAATAAAAGTCTGCAGGATCTATTTAAGTAACTGCCATCCATGACATTGGAAAACATACCCGAATATTGAGGAAGCTCAAACAATAAACTTGCAACACACACACGCACACGAAAACATATGAAACAGTCATTAGGCATTTCCTGAAGAGTCCCGTCTACCTTGGCCACCCATGAGGTCTTTGCCCATTATTCAAGACAGCTGGCCTAAAAAAGGGATCTGGCTTCTGCTTATATTTATTAAATCTGCAGGAAGGGCCCATCAATCACAACAATGGGTTTTAAGTGTTTGCTGGGTGAGAGGAGAGTCCCATAAGCAGTCTTTGAAGTGTCTTTTGCTGAAGGTAAACATCTGAAGAACATAAATAGCTGCTCTTCTTTCCAATGAGTGACCTTGTCAAAGTGGGTAGAATGGAGGGATGGGGGGGGAGGGGTGCCATCATGAAAAGGAAAAGCAATAAAGGATTCCTTATGACAGCAATTTGCACATTTACTGCTCTTTGATATGTTAACTAGATTTTGCAAAATGGAATTCTTTGTCTTTTAGAGGTCCTTGGGCAGTGATAGCTCACAGTCAGAACAATGTTTTGCAATGGGCCTAATGCATCTTCTAATTAATAAGGTAACTTGGGCAACCTCTGTAAATCAGTGACATTATCATTATAACAGGACACAAGTGAATAGTTGTTCATAAGGAAGGGAAGATGCTCATAACAGCAGTATCATTATTTACTGAGCTCATTGACTGAAGTGAATTGTATTGAATACAAGGGGATCAATAGGTTATGGGCCCTGTTCACTAAACTTTTACAAGCCATTTATGAACCTTTGATTCTAGAAAACAGCACTTCTCCATTCAGAAAACTGTGACTGTAGCACTGGCAATTTTCAGTTTTCATACTTGTCACAGGCTAAGGCTATGTGACACAAATTCTCCAGCTGCGCTGAGAATAAATGGACAGGTCAGCAGCTTCTCTCAAAGGAACAATAAAATATTTTTGAAGACTAAAATATAGAGGCAGGAAGGCGTATGACCACTGTGGCAAAGCGAGCAGCCAAGAAGACAGCCCAAAGAAGGGAAAAATGATGGCATCTTCCTCAGAAATGCCTCACAGTGAGCAGTGCACGGAGTGGCAGCCTCGTTGGCACACAAAGGATGTGGGACTCTGAGGTGTGGGCAGCCAACTCAAGGCTCTCCCCTGGAAGTATAAATATCCCAAACTACATCATGGTGAGAGAATGCTGTCACTTGCTTGGATCCGAGCAAAGGGAGCTGCGTTTCAGCTGTAAGCAGAGCCATTCACATGGATGGAACAGAACTGGTCAGGCATTTATATGGTATTGTGTAACTACAACATCAGAGCAGTAAGAGTACTTCACTCCTTAAAAGAGGGTGCTGCCCCTTGTTTTAGTGGGTTTGCCTCCTTATGTCCTGAAGGGGCATCATAAGTTTTTTCTGCACTTCACAGCAGTATGAGCCATAGATCAGGGCTGTTACAAGGTCTTCTTTTTTACCACTCATTGACAGGCCTTGCCAAGGTTAAGCTTTCTTACTGAATCGCTTTTCAACCATCTGTTTTGCATACCTTGATCTCATACTAGCTTTATTTCTGTCCGTTTTAATCCTTTTCCCCATCTTCTTAGGTTCACATGGATCAACACCATGGAGTAAGGTTTAAGGTGAGGTGAGAAGTTGGGAGAGAGATAATGCTGAGAGGACAGAAACAAATATTTCATGACATACCTACTGTAAGTCTGCACCAGTCCTGCACCAATTTGCTTCTGGCTTTGCCTGGGAGCTGGACCTCATCCAACATTTATTGCTTCTGTCCACACAGTCCTACATACAGCAGAGCTTGTAGCAGAGGGAAAGGGGAACAGGACCAGACAAAAGCAGCAGAGTCTCACCTTATGCATTGTTGGCAGTGGTTTTCCTCCTGGATTAACTGATGGAAGGGGCACAGCCCTGTCTGGAGGTGGAGGACTGCTCTCAACACCAGCCTGCCAGAGCTCCTCCTCGAGACTGTCGAGTGTTGTGGGCAGGGCTGGGGCTCAGGGTACAGCAGAGGCTGCCTCCTTCCTCATCACTCCCCGTGGGATGCTTGCACTCAAGGAAGGAGCAGTCCTTGTTCTGGTGGAGAGAAGAGAGTTCAGCTGCTGTTGCTATTACAAGGAGGGGACCATTTTTATCTACAAAGAGTTGGGAAGGTAACTGACAGCCTGAGCATTCTCAAATGTCTACCCAAACTTCAGCTGACTTTCAGCATCAGTCTCAGACCAGAGATTCAGCCAGATAAATTCTTGGTTTTCTTAATTCATCTTCTCCATTTCTTAAGGATTTGTCCTTGACTTCTTTCTTGAAACTTGTCTGGAGACCTTTTTCCTTTCCATGACCATGCATCCATCACTATATGGACTGGTGTCCAATCCCCTCTAGGGAACTGGTAGTTGTTATTTCTCTGTGTTATCTCTTTCCCTGATCCTCTCCCTGCAAAAATTTTTGCTTTTTTTCTTTCTTTACCCTAGCTCTTCCTGTACCAAGCATCTTTGCTGGCAAAGACAAGTTCTAAGAAATATATTCCTTGTTCTAGGGGAAAGATTAATTTATCACTAGGAATGCATATAAGCCAGCAGCCCCAGTATCTGTGGCTGGCTGGGTAGAGATGATGAGTCTGAGTACTCTTTCCCATGAGGTTTCACCTGCCTCTGAATGTTGTGCCTCTGGCCTAATCCATACCATTAAAGGCAAAATCACGTAAGACTCCTCATTGTCCATGACCAAACAATATAATCATCAGGTCACTGTCTGCTCTCTAGTTAGAGAGGTATAATTCCTCTGAAGTCAGATTTACACCAATATCAGTGAGAGCAAAATTAGGTTTCCCCTATAGTTGCTGTTAACCTTTATCAGCATCACCCAGTAGTACTGAGATGGTAGCATTAGCAAATACAACACAGGGCTGATCTCCAATAGCCATTCTCTCATTTACTTTTTGCTGATTTATCGCCTCACTAATGACACAATAGATTTTCCCATTAGTTTATTATTATTATTTATTATTGGTATTAGTGTTATCCTGAAAGAAAATGAAAATAGAGAACTGACCTCATCTCAGCACAGCATATTATTTTCAGGAGTTCAAAAACACTGCACAGAATGGACAGTTTCCATTTCACCAATGTTCAATCACTGGCATTTGTCTTTTGTATCCCAGAGCAATTGCATAACTCTCATATTGACCTTAACCAGAGCCCTTTGTTTCTCACCCTAACAGCCAAAAGCATTAAAAATGCGTGTTTACTTAATTTGTCCTGGCATGCAGTGTAATTACAAGCAGTTTGTTTTCTCTGTTGTAAAATATGGGCTAGAGAAGGAATAAAGTAATGTGGAAAATTAACATTGTGATGTACTGTATAGTGGAATAACACTAAAAACACTTAGCTGTGTTAGTACTGGAGGTGCTATTTGTGTTGTGTGCAAGAGCAATAAAGAATTAAATGCTTCTTTCTAAACTATATTTGCATGATTTTCAGCTGCAGTAAAATTAATCTGAGCTGCCTCCAAGTACGAAAGAAACAAACCCAGAGTGCAAATAAAAGCGAGCAGCACTGGGGCAGCCTTTGAAGTTGCACTTTCCTTGTGCGTGAATTCCAGTGATGCCTGTGATTCTTACAGAGCTGGACCAGGCCAACACACTGAGAGATTCCCATGCTGTGTCTCACAGTCCCCAGAGCTGTGCCTTTGGCGTGGTTACGGTCGTGTCGACAGGATCCTTCTGATGTGCCAGCAGGTCTGGACGCGGAAGAGGCCAGTGTGGCAAGGTAGCTTGCCAGGGGATTTTCCTCCTTTGTGTCTCTAGAGCAAACATTGCATCCAAACCTAGCATTACTCCAAACCACTGCTAATTCCCTTCATCCTCTCTCTCTCCTTAATAAATCTCCCCTTTTCTTTGTGAAGTACTCAGTGCTGTCACAATTACAGAAGTATGAGTATCAGGTAAAGCTGATAGAGGTAGAAGAGCTTTCCCTGTTTATATCGTAACAGCCAAAAGCACAAAAAGGACATTATCTATCTCTTTTTTTTTCCATTGTTTTTCCTCTGACTTGCCTCTTGTACTTTCTGTGGAAGAGTTTAGATAAGGAAATAACCTGAGTTCCATTTCCCACCATCTATAGACATTTGAAACGTCAAAAAATCAAAACAGTAGGGGAAAAAAAGCATATCAAATCACTCCATTGTGACTCTGAGAGGATTTTTCCCCTCTCTTTTCCTTCAGTAACAGTTTTGCCCCAGATATACTTGTCAAAACACAGACCTTTGGGTGAAAACAAACATTTGACACCTTTGTGGTTGTTTCAAATTATTGGAGTGGAGTTGTGTTTTTTTTTGGTGGAGAACTGCCCCCATGCAAAGAAATTTGCTGCTTTGCTAGTGCCTCACAGCCATCCTCTTTCTGCAGAAAGGGATGCTCAGTGTCCTTGTTCTGGCCTCTGTGCAAAGGAGTTTATCCACTTTGTCATCTGAATCATTTGTATTTTTAATGACAAGTTGGGATGAGTCTGGAAGACTCGGGAGCTTTTCACAGCAGTTATGGAAAAAAAAAATCCAGCCTTAGCTTAGTGCAGGCTGCAGCTAGGAAAGTCATTAGATTAACCTCTCTTGACAGGTCAGGCTCAGCAAATATTCTTAAAAATAACTCTTCCAGTAATTTATGACCTTTGGGGAGCATAATCAATAGTGTTAAGAGGAGAGGCAGCCAGACAGCACTTCCTGGTAGGAGAAAGTTTCTTGTCTTTGTAATGTTTGCATTCTGTCTGCTTGGATGCAGTAAGACTGACTTGCCAGTGATATCATACCCCTTTTACTCCATCAGTTTTGGAGACATACATTTTTATTGTCAATTTGCCGTCTCCTCTGTTATTTCATACAGCATCTAATTCCAACAAAAACCAATGCACAAGTGTGATTACAAAGTAGGGGGAAAATGCACGGTTCATTTTCTTCCACATTCCCTCTAACCTCTCTGGATCATTTGAGGGAGAACGGTCCTTTGCCCCAGGATGTCGTAATGCAAAGTCTTAAACATATACTTCATTTTAATGCACGATGTGCTACTCATAGTGCTTAATTAAGCACATTCTTACATCCCCCTAAGATCAGCCCCTGGGGGAATTTTACGCTCTATCTCTTGTATTCCTTTTTAGGTTGTGTTTTTTTTTTGTAAGATTGGGTAAACCACACTAGATTTGCACGTGCAAGTGACAACAGTATTTCTGTATTTGTTAGTCTTTTTAATGCATTTTGTCAGCAGCAGATTTCCTCTAGCTTTGCCCAGGCTATTCAAACACAGAGTCGTTCCTTCAGGGTTCAGTATTGAAGTCCCATTTTCTGAAACCAGAGAGCCTCAGGAGGATACATTGATTTCAGCGAGGCTTCACATCCACTGCCGACATACACACACTCGAGCCACATGGACCTGCCCGAGGCAGGACTACTGCCCATCTTTCTCTGCAAGGACTTGGAGGGACAGAGGAAAGGATACAGTAATATGATAGCGCACTCATTCTGACACGACTCAGAGAATTACTGGGTGTTGGCTTTTCCAGTGTCCTTGGCATGGAAGAACAGTTTGGAAACTCATTAAAAAAAAACCCAAAATCATTAGAATGTAAACCTTTTGGGTTCAGAGTGGCTGCAGAAGCTTGAATTTACACTGCCTCAGGCCAGCTTTGAGCCTCTCATGCTAACAGCTATAGCTGAGAGAAGATGCCAGCTTTTCTCCAGAGCTGTGCTGAAGGTAAAAATAACCTTTTTCCCTCCCCTGTTTAAAAAAAAACCTGCCAAGCTGAAGGGGAAACCTGGACACTATCACAAGTTATTACAGAGATCTGGACGGCAGTAGTCAAGGGCATTAGGGTCCCAGTGGTTTTTCTCCTCAGTCCCACTGGTGAATGGAAAGTATGTGAGGCCTTGGAGAGAAGAAAGATCCCCAAAAAGCTGGTTAATATTCAGAGGCCACCTTCCAGCCATGCTGAGGAAGCACACAGAGGATGGGTAACTTGGGAGGAGTGCAGAGACATTGCCTCAGCATCCAGAGATGCAACAAACCTATCAAATTTCCACAAAGAAAATATCTGAGGTGGCAAAAAACCCACAGCACATTTTGGGAAACCATTTGCCTTTAATCAGTGATGATTTATCTAAAAAATAAATGACACGGCAGGATGTTCACATATTGTCCCTGCTTTCAGATGAGACTTGGATGTATTGTAAATATTGCAACAACTCGCAAGGAACAACAAAAAAACCTTTAGCATGAGATGATTTTTAGTTATGATCTCTGAGCTATCCAAGAGCTTGTTTCCTTGGTTGCTGCTGTTATATGGTGCATTAATGGTCAGCAAGGCTGAAGATCAACACCCCAAAAACCAGCAGCACACAACATGGCTTAAGACGCTCAGTAAGAAATACGTTTTAAGACTGAAATGGGACATTATAATTATCTGCTTTGGCTGCCTGAATAGTAACAAATAAAACACTTCACCCAGTAAATCCTGTATCACACTAACTGACGAACAGTTAACCCATGACTGAAATTGTCCTGCCTTGGGTAGATTGCAAAATTAATCTGCTCACTTTGAAGAAACAATGAGAAAAAGCATTAAAAGAGAGGGGAAAAAAGGCCCAAAGTCTTACTTACTACATTAGGGAGAAAAACCCTGAACACAGGGATTTTACCCTCAAATCAGTTTTCATTTTGTAGTTGCATTTCATGAAGTAAAAACACATAATTTAACTAATAACTCAAATTATTACCTGTGGCTTATGTGACTTCTGGGAGGTCTTATAAGTTCAGCTTATTCCAGGGATGCAATAGTTTCTGTCAGTTACCACTGCATTGCACTTACAGGAACTGGAAGAAACCACAGGCAGCAAGAAGTGAACAAACAGGCAGAGAAATGCTATCTTGCTCCTTATATAATGATGTAGGGCGCAATTAAATTTTATTATCCTTTGGGATGGATTACAGAAGTCAATTGTGACTTCAGAGTTAGTCACACCATCATCCTAAACATATGAAACATAGAAAAAACCAGTGGCATCACTTGTCTTCTGTAGCCCAAGCAGCAACATTCCCTCCCTGCTTTTGGTGAACTATAGGGCCAATATTTCAGTTGTTTTTCAGTTCAGTGTATTCCCACACATGAAATCCTTTTGTGGAGCATTTACAACACCAAAATCCTAAAGAGCATTCACTCAGCAGGGCTGAAGTGAATATCATTAAAGTTTGTTTTGCAGTTCTCTGGACATTTCCCACCCACTCATTTTTGACACAGGGTTCATCAGATCTCTTTTGAAAGAATACTCATCCTTTACAGTATCCAATGTGAGGTTACCAATCACCTTTGTCTGACCATGTGCACCATATATTCATATACTTACCTCACATTTGTCAGATGCAACACTGACCAATGTAATAAAGGACTTTTCTTCAAGTCAAACTGATTTCTTAGGCCAGCAAGCAACAGTTGTGGTTTAGAAAGCTGACAGAACAATAGCTATTGGTTGATAGATTCTACCTCTGGATATAATATTGTATTTTGAAAAGATGCAGCAGTTAGTGATATTTTTAACCCTTTTCTTCCAGGATACTTCTTCCTTCACAGCATGTTCTTGAACTCACAGGGAGTTCCTTTCCATCTGTGTTGAAACCAGACACTCATTTGTGCAAAGACTGACAATACTGAAACCATTTGATTTGAATGTCTCATTGTGAAAATAACTTGGAGCTATTTAGTAGGCTTACTCTCCTTGTAAGCATTTGATTCACAGCTGCTAAAAAGGGTTTCATTGCATGTTAAACTTGGGGCATCTGCTTTGTCATGCCAGATGGCAATCAGGTAAGATTCTAGGATGACATGGAATTACATGAAACAGTCCATCTAGCTGCATGGAAACTGTTTAAGTGTTTTGCTTGTGTGCATAACAGTGTCCATTGGAAAGAGGAAAATCTGTGCTGACCATGAAACAGATGTTATCTAACTCCCCTTCTCCTATGAATGCCACAGATAAGGGTGGGCAGGAACATTACATGATCAACTTTATGGAGAATTTTGGTCAAATCTCATCTTCTGGGTTTTGTAGAAGATACACTTGGAGGCAAAAGCAGAGGGAGAATATAGCTGACATTTCAACATCCCGGGCAAAATTTCCCTCTAAACATTTGATGCTAATGCAAAAGTAAAAAGGCAAATGAAAAGAAAATCCACAATCATTAACATTGTAAAGCTGATATTAAATCAGCACCCTAGAGTTCTTTGAAAAGACCCATAGATCCTAGAACATCTAAGGAAATAATCTTAGTAGAGTCCTTTGCAGAGTTCCTGGGCTGCATTGGTCCTTGAAGATCTTGCTTCACTGTGTGACTTGTTTGAAAACGAAAATCAGTATTCCTCCCTCTGTGCTGAGATCATATTCAGAGGAATTTTTCAGTGTCAAGAGTTAAAAAGAATTGTTTTCTTTTCTTGATCAATGACTACAATACAAATGAAAGGGTAAATACTGTAAATTAAGAGCTATGACAGTTGCTGAAGTGTAAGAGATCAAATGAAAGGAGCAATATCAAATGTAACTCAGTAAGAAAAAACAAAATGCATCCTGTGAATGTAAACAGATATGATCGATCAATCATTTATGGTGCCGCTTGGTCTTCCTGAGGTTGTGGTTCTAGCAAGGTCAATAGCTAGATCCAAGGGCCCTGATTATGAATGCTAGGTATCCCTTTTCATTGCAGTACATCCAATGTGGATTGTAAAACATCTTGTTCTAACCATGTGTTTGATTTAGAAAGGGGCAGCTCTATATGCAAGGTGGTCCCCACCACTTTGTTGTTCCATTCGATTCTCCACTGGGCACTGAGTAAAACACATCCAGATTTTACTTACTCAGCATCTTACTGTTGGAGATTCTGCTTACACTGTTTCATTTTGTGGCCCTGTTTTTACACTGCCTTTGCACCTCAAAGTCCCTGGTTTGGATGAAAAGACAATACACACTTCCTTCCTTGAGTAAAAGTTCTACCAGTTGTTTTCGACTGGACTTTTACTGAAAGGAAGACAAATAGAACTCAAATGCCTTGAAGAACTGTAAAGAACCCAGTGCTAGATGTCAGACTTTAGTAACTTGTTGCCAGTCTCTTTCAACTTGCCTAGCTACATGACAGGGCAGGGCTGGGGAAACCAAAATGAATGAAGTAATTTTAGAAGTAATTTCCTATTTTTCCTTCATGTAGCTTTTTTCCCCCCCCCTTTTCTTTTTGGTATGCAACAACATACCAAATGTTGTTAATTAATGTTAATGTTAATTGATGAAAGTATGCTTTTCAGAAACTGCATTTTGAAATGGAATTGAAAAGTAACTTGAGGACAAACCTAAGTGGACAACATTTAGTGAGTGCACTAAATCAGTGCACCAAACGTGTGAGCTGCGTGTGTTGTTTAGAATACAGCTAAGAAAAAAATGAGCAAACATTAAAGGAAACATAAAACTTAGAAAATAAGAAACTCTGGGTTCTTTTTCAGCTTTTGTCCAAGTTTCTTATTAAAAATAAGCTTAACCTGAGGAACTGTAGGCTGTCGTTGTAACCAAACAGTCCTTCTTCAGTAAGAAAGCAAAAGGCCTTGAAACTAAAGTGCCAAAAGAAAAGGAAAGAAGGAAGGAAGGAAGGAAGGAAGGAAGGAAGGAAGGATTGATTTTCAAGTAATGGATATTTTTTCACTTAAAAAAAACCCCTAAACCAAACCAATCAACCAACGCGACATCAGACAAAAAAGAAACACTTCCTGGCGTTTTACTGAAGAAGGTGTGTCGCTCACGAGGAAGAACCCTGAGCCTAAGGACTGAAAGTGCCCTACACTACATGCCGAGCCAGTGCTAGTGTGTGTCTGTGGGATGAGGCAGCCCACGTGCTCTGCGTGCAGGAGATAACGCCGCATAGGCGATAACCCCACGCAGGTGGAACCCCGTGCATTCGGTAGCCCCGCGCAGGCGATAACCGCGCGCATTCGGTAGCCCCGCGCCCGCGGGCGGGCGGCGCGTTGCCGCTGCCCAGCACCACGGACAGCGCGACCGCGGCTGGCGGGGCCCGGCGGCCAGCAGCCCCGCGCGGGCACAGCCCCGGCCCTTCCGACGTCCCAGCGCGGCACGGGCCGCGCTTTCCCGTCAGCGGGCAGCCAGACCGTGCTGCTGGCTTGTACCTCCTCACGCCAAGCTGCGGGTCGCTTTTCGACTATTCGTTATCCGCTCTCTCCCTACTATAAAAAAGCACCATTACAAGGGGCTTTCTGATACCTCAGCGTACCTAATGTCCCTTTGCAGTTCATTGCCACCTTCCTATACCTACTCTGTGTTCCATGGATAGATCCTGGATGCTGGGTTCTCCTTCCTGTCCCCGTAAACCTCTTGACCCCTGTGCTCCACACCTATCCATCAGAAGGAAGCACTTCCCACACAACGCTCTCAGGAATTCACACACTCAGTTCTCCTTCTTCTTTTGGCCGTAAGTACAAATTGACCTCAGCTGGTTCTCTCAACATGAGCACTTTCTTCATCCAGTCTCTCACTGCATTCCCTGGAAATACCCTGCAAGTGATTGCTGTAATTTTGTAACTTGAAATACTGCTGTTACCACACACTCTCTGCCCCAACAAGGCAGATAAGAGCCATCAAGTTGATTCTGGATGTGGAAGCCCATTTCTATACTGTTTCAGCTGTCCCCAAGAACTTGGGACAAAACTGGTTAGTGGGCCTCATCTCTAGGCCTGATTGTGCCTTGAAAGCTGAATTACAGATAGGGGGACAAGTGGGTGAGAAAAGGAGCTAAACCACGTTAAAAGAAAGACAAGAGATTTTTTTTTTTTTCTCCACAGAAAATATTAACACAGCTTACTGAAACTCCACAGAGATTATCACCCTTTAACAGCCAGCCCACTCTTCAGGAAAGGATGGACAGAGTAAAACCCTCTGTCCCAATTTTAGAGGCTATATCTGTATATCCTCTATAGTTGGACATGTATTCCTACGAGAAAAAGGGGCGATGTCCTCTGCCAGCTCCTGTTAGCGGCTAGATGTGATGGCAGTTCTGAATTCCTCCATGCTGAGGAACATGGGGGCTTCAGTAAATGTGGCTACAGCCAAGGTGCTACCAAATTCAAAGCCAAGCTTTTAAGCATACACTTAAAAACTGTCACCTGTGCTCCGTGGGGTCAGGACCTACCTGGGGCTGCACATACCTTTATTCACATCTTTGTGCAGTTTGAAATAGAACATAAATGTGGACAAGTGTGGGTAGCAGAGGATTTAGCTGTGCCTCCTGCCTGCATTGCACAGATGTTGCTGGATGTGCTGCCCTGCCAGCAGCGGAAAGCTGGAGCACAACAAACTACAACAAGGAGCATGTTTTGGAGCATTTTAAAAAGATCTTTAAAGGTAAAAACAACGACCACAATAAACCTTCTTTTCTCATAACAGATACATACACTTTGACAGAATCATAGGATGGTAGGCGTTGGAAGGGAACCTTAGAGATCATTTAGTCCCACCCCCATTGAGCATATTGTGTGGCAGAGCTATTTGGTTGTCCATATAGGAAAGGTTTTCTTTGCAATGGAATTTTTGTTCTATTTTGGTTTTTTTCCTAGGAATTAAATTTAATTTGATGTACTGTGTGACCAGATCAGCTCAACACTTTTTCAGGGCCATAAGTAGCTGTTATTTCCTAGAGACACTCAATGAAAATATGAGAGATGTTTTAGAGGTATGTTGAAATGAACGTTCACAAAGCAAGTACACATCAAATACTAAAATCAGGTCCTTGGATGCCATGGTTCATTTTTCCTGCCAAAAATTAATGAGCTTTCTCACCTTCTCAAACTGCCTTCTGAGTTTTCTGTCTCAATCATGTGTCTGATAAACTGCAATTGTTTTATGACTATTTTTTAACTAGCTTTAATGTGAGAGATCTCATAGATGCAAACATATTATCAAAGCTACCCTGTGGCTGGAGAGAGGGTTGGTCTTTTCCTATCCCAAGGGCAGGAATATCTCGAGCTTTCCAGAAAGCACTATTAAAAGATGTCTCTGCAGTGGAGTGGTCCAATGAAATGAGGTAGGAAAAAGTAATGTACATAAAAAGAAACAAGAAGTAAGTAGCTCACACATTCCCTTGATCACACAGCTTGCTTTGCTGAGACCTGCACTAAGACCACTGAAGCTGTTAGGGGTGAGCCTCTTCAGGGAGCACTGTTGCTATGCAGAGGGGGCTGCAGGGTCTGTTGGAGAGAACTGCACATGCAAGTAATGCGACTGGGAACAAAAATGTTCCCTTTCATGGCGGTGGCATTGCATGGTTCCTGTTTGGATTATGTGTCTCTGTTTTGGCTGTGAAATTGTTGAGACCAATAAATAAAGAGCACGGTATTTTCTTGGCCTCAGGACCAGCATATTGGATTGTTTGTAGATACCTTGTGTGCAGTCATATATAGAAACTATTAAGAGCTAAGGACTCACTTCATAAATAAAGTAAGCAAATTCTGTCCAAATATCCCCTATCTGCCCGGTCAGGAGAATTATCCCTTTGAACAAATTTGACCAAGTCTAACAATCTGTGAACAACCTTCAGATAGATTTTGCAGCTGATAAAAACAAATGTGCACATGTGTGGCTGAGTGAAAGTACTGCTCACGGCCCACGTCATCCATGGTGACATGTAGAGAAGGGTGCTGCTTCTCTTGCACATTTGTCTTCTCTTTAAAGCGCACAAGAAAACAATAATGGAAGAGCAGTGAGGAAATAATCAACATCATCCAGGGAATCTGGACCCCCAAATGCCCGCCCCTGTGTTGAGGAGTTGGTGTCAATTTTATGCTTGGTATTCAATTGTTATAAAACTAAAAGGCACACTAGAGAGAGCTGTGTATGGTTTGCCTCCCTTGCAGCAGAGTCAGGGAGAATAGGAATGTGTGGTAACGTTCAAAAAGACAGTAGCAGATACCAATTAACATTGGCCTGAGACAGGCCTGGGCACAAGGCAATAGAGTCATCTTCCTAATTCAGCCCCTGGAGTCCAGTTTCCATGTCTGTGTTACCTTCTGGAAACTTTATATCCAGAAAGTCCTGTTAGTATGGTCTTGGTACAGCTAAATAGGTTTTGATTCCTTTTCATGGAAGTGAAAAATAGCAGGCTACAGGTAACTTAGAAGGATTAGCCCAAAGCCCTGAACAGGGCTGGCTGTTGTCATCGCTATGCCAACTCCTCATGCTACCAACCAAGCATCTCTTTCTGCTGCTCAAACTTACCTGTAGTGGAAAGAATGATATGGCTGTAAATCACTTTCTAACCTTTCCCTTTTGGATAATCAGTGAGCTTAGGCAAAGATTTTTAATGGAGTATCAGAGCTCTTTAAACTCCCTTGAATATCCCATCACAAGTCTGTGTATACACAGTCACTTGAAAGTAACATCATATACAATCTGTGATTTAGGAAACAAAGGAGATTTGGGCAAAGCCATTGCCATTAAAACATAGATTCTTGGGTGGGTTTTTTTTTAACAAAAACATCAAATACAGAAGTAAATTTACATTCATGTTTTGACACAAAGCAAGCCCCTTCTGAAATCTCTTGCTCCAGCTCTGCCTGAGCTGGGGTCTGCGGCGCACGTGGCCCTCCCCAGAATGTCTCACACTCCTGCACAGTGCTTTATCTCCACTAAGAGATTATGTTGTAATCACAGAATATGCTTATAGACCATCTTGGCGAAGCAAACTTACCCCTTGGTGGCACATAACACAGCCCAGCGTGAGGAGACTGTGATAAAGCAATATGCATACTGCATATTTCCTTGCTGACCACACCATAGCATGTACCAAGTGCATCTGGCTTCTGTCAAATGTTGGAAAACAGCAGCCTAGAAGGTTGCATGTGATTGCAGCCAGGACCAGGAAAAACAATGTTGGGGGGAAGTTAGGAAAATAAGGGCAGGTCAATGTCCATGTTCTCAGCACAAGGCCACTACCTTGTAATCACTCCAGTGACGCAGTTAGTTTTGCTAAGGCCCTCAAGAATAGGAGGGCAAGGGAGAGCTCTCAGTTTACTCAGGCCTGCCACCATTAGCATGATGGGCAGCTGTGGCACTTGCCCACCTGCCTGCCCTCTCTTCCAGAAGGTCTCTACATCCAAAAGGCCAATAGAGAAAAAAGGCTGGGATTAACAGAAGTTGGCTACCAACACCTAACATTTCATCACTCTCCGTGGTTTCTGTTCAAATTGGAAACAAACTGGCTCCTTGTTGGGAAAGTTTAAAGAAAGCAGGCAAGTAGTCATGAGCTGAAAAGGAAAATCAGTGGGTAATGTTTCAGTAAGCAGCCCTCCGGAGCTCTGCCCTTCACTCACGCCTATAATTATCAAGGTGTATTTTGCTACTGGAATGTCAGGTGTCATTGGCAGAACCTGAACCTGTGAATAGACTGAAGAGCTTTCCATGCATTTTGATTCCTTCCACCTGATCTACTCTGCTGTGTTATTATTTCATGGATTCTTTTCTTCTCTGGTACTTAGAAAAACACACGGATCAAGTTAAACCCTGCATAGCTCTGTAAAAGTGCATCACTTAATGCTTGATTTCAAGTGGTTTGAGAGGGATTTGAGGAGAATTAACGTTTTCAGGTAATGCTTGTGTAATATACCTTAACCTGGAACTTAAAGCTTAAAAATAACTTGAGGCTAGAGCATATAGGAAATACAGAGAGTTTTAGCATGGTGTGTGATACAGGGGGAAACTCATTCAGCTGTTTTCTGATGAAAAGAAGCTGCACTGAGAATGGAGCCTGCAATGAAAGTAACTCGAAATGTTGGAGAAAATGACTATAATATAATGTAAGTCAGAGTGATTTCTGTCCTCTTCCTAGAAGTCAAAGCCATCCATGTTCTCAATTGTCAATTCATGGCCAGCAAGAGCATATTGTTTAGCTGCTCTTTTATTCTCTGGCTTTGTTTTGTTGTCCTAGGAGAGGGATGCTGGTGGTCTTACCATCCTGCACACAGCAGACCTAGCCACATAGCTAGCCAGAAATGACAGCACATAGCTGCTCCAGCAGAGCGGGAGTGGGTGGGCCAAATTAGCCCAAGTGTTGTAGTATGCTAATACATACATCAGCACACATTTGACGACCTGGCATCTGCGAGAGGCTGTTACAGCATCCCAGCCCAAACAAAATGAATCTGAATGCCTCTAATGCTGCAGTGCAAATATTGGTTGTGGGGAGTTCACATATTTGCAGAATTTTCAATAGTGCAAAGTGTTGCCTGTGGTTTGACCAGTACACCTTAGTCACAAAGCAATGGGAAAGAACATCCTCCCATACACAGATCATTTGCTGGTATCAAGCTTTTACATGAACATGAAGTTTGACTAAGATTTGCCAAAAGACCAGCAATGCTCCAGAGTTCTTATTCCTCTGTCCTTCATATCCCCATATTTTGCTCCAGAAAACTCTACCTTTGGTGTCACATTAGCATGGTATACTCTTAGTGGTGAAAGGTCCCGTATATCTTTGCTGTCTCACTTCTGTGCCTTCTGGTGCTCTGACAAACTGGCTTCTTCTCTAGTGTACTGTAGTGGAATTTACTCCAGGAGCTGAACCTTGTTTAACAGACTTCTTTATGAGCCCTTCTTTACTTCTGAAAAAGAGCAGAAATGTATTGGGACACTTGAATCAAACTCTGTAAACCAAAGAGTTCCAGGCACTGCTTTCACTGATGAAGCTGGTCTTTCCAATTCCTTTTGCATAGTCCATGAGGACGCCTGAAGACCAGAGCCAGCTGGCATGTTCTGCTTGCCCTTTGAACAATCCCTGCTCAGAGACATTGGAACAGGTAGATTAGACTGGCAAAGGACAGGACCAGATAACACTAACAAGGAAAACATCCCACTGTGATGCTGGAACAGTCCAGAGTCCAAAACCAACTGCTCTGACCTCATTTCCTCTTCCCTCCTCAGGTCTGTCACATGCAGGCAGTCCTCTCTCACCTGGCTCCTCCCTGTCTGTGCAAGAAGCAGGTTACAAGAGGTGGTTCCCATTATTTTGGACTGTGAGGATGCCTCTATGCCCATTCCCATTCCGTTCCAACCTTCTTCCCTTCATCTGCCAGCATGGGTGCCAGTTCACACCATGTGTGAGCCAGCTTCTCAGACAGCTGTGGTGAAACAGTGCAGGACCAGCTACTTCTCAATGAGTTTCCAGCCCACAACTGCCTCAGCGTCTACGTAAGAGGCTCCAGCTGTCCAAGTCACCATCTTCTTACACTTTACCTGTTTTCTCAAGCAACAGGCACAATTTTCTGCTCTGGATTTGCGATATAGCCAACCACATGCCATCAGTTCACAGTTTTCAAAGCACTAATGGGTAAGACCAAAGAAACAATTCATTTGTATAATAAATGTAGCGCTTTTTAATGAAAAACTTACGGGGCACACACAATAACCTGCTTCTAAAATGAAATAATTCTGTTCTTTGAAGTTCCCTTTCCTAGCCAAGGCATGACGGGGGTTAGCACACAGTACAGGCTAATTGCCTACATAATTTCATTTTATGAAACAAAGCACGTTATAAAAATTACAGGGTTACATAAAGACGTGTGAAGCCACTAAGTCAGCTTTGTTTTCCAGCCTCTTTCAACAGTGGCAGTGGTTTAGATGTGGTGTGAACTGTAAACGTTTTCTTGGGACGGAAAAATATGTCACAACTTTCGAGTACCTGCCTGTATGCTGATGATAGAGTCTCTTGTCCTGTTGTAATGTTTGCTTTCAATTTTTTTGCCCACCCCCCACCTCTCTGCAAGAGAAATGGTTTTGTCCTCCCAGCCCCACACAGCAAGCAGAGTCCCTCCCCTTCCCCCGGCTTGGTGTCTCTCATCCTTGAACCTGTGCTAAGCCAATCATTTTTCTGGCAGCACAAGAGATGAAGAGAGCTCCTTCTGTGCATTTCTCGGGTCAGGAGAGCCGAGGGAGTGCTGCATGTGTTGCTTCTCTGGGATCCTCACTCAGATCCTCGGTGTCAGTAGCACGGGGCTACAAGGACAGCCCATAAAAGAAGTTTTACTACTGGCCAAGCAGTAATGTCTTTTTTTCTTCTTTTTTTTTTCCCCTCCTTCCTGTTTTGCTGTCCCTCAAAATAAACAGCAGCAGAGGAAAAAGTAGACAGCGGGAGGCAAAAATACAACAGGAGCTGCTGGTTTTGGGCTGTAACCCTGCTTGGATGGCTCTGCATCACAAATCCATATCAGCCGCTGAGGTTGAGCGGTGGCAGCTTTAGTGTGATGAGACCGTGATGACTTCAGACCCCCTATAAAACGCACCAAGCAGAAATCACGGTGGATATATAACCTTTTCATTGCTAAAAGAGAGCATTTACTCAGCAGGCAAGACACCTGGGTGCAAAACGGATCACAAGGGCCTAGATGTAGCTTCAAGATCTCAGCCCTTACAATACTCTTCTCCAGATAGGACAGAAATAGATTTATTACGTATATTTGCCCAGCATGTTAGGGTGCTCTCCCTTAATTAAAAGGACAGCCAACCTCTGATAGCATCGTATTGCTGGGAAAAAAAAAAAACCAAAACAGTATTACCCCAGCTGCTGGGTATAGAAAGTGGATTAGGAGGGGGGGGAAGGCACTTTTGAAAAATGGTGGTACAATACCAAGCCTGTGATCTCACCTGATTGAATCTTATCAGCTCTCCACATCGCTGCCGCTCACTCGCTCATTTCTATTTCTTCCTCTTCTCTTTTTTTTTCTTTTTAGCATATACTAAACCAAGAAAAAAAAAAAATCAAAACAAAACAAGAGCCACTACTTTAGCAAAGCACTCACTGTCATCTTTTTACCCATCACCATATGTAGATTCCAAAGTTGTGACCCGAGAGGCAGTCAACGCTGGAACCTAGAATTCGCTCAGAGTTACTCTCAGCGTTAGATCAGGGCAAAAACCCCAAACGCAGAAAATCTGATCACAGCGAGAGGCAGGTCTCACACAATATAAAAATCAATCCACCTAAGTCTCTTTGTGGTGTGAGCTGTTTCTAAGCTCTAGTGCAGGGACACACCGGCCCTGCTCTCGGTGTGCACGTGCAGCGAATAACCAGCCAGGCTCGGGTGCCACGCTCACCACGGCTCATTCTCTAACTCATCTGTATTTTACCTAAGCCTGTTTTAAGAGCGGGGTATTTTGCTCTCCACTTGCATTGCTAAAGCCGTGGTTTGCTATGCCAGAGCCAATTCCCTGCTCTCAGGGCAAGGCTGTGCCGCAAATGTCAGTGGCGAGCTGAGCTGAGCTGAGCCGAGCCGAGCAGAGCTGCTGGTGAGGGCTGCACTGCATGCCGGTTAATCTGTTTACTTATGCAATGGTGGAAATGTGACCTGGCTATTGTGGTGATTAACAGAGTCAAATATCCTCACATTAACTAGTGAGCCGGGCAATCAGGCTGGATTATTGTTACATTCAATTTAAATTACAGTGGCATGACAGGTCCTGAGGTATTTAGTAACGGATTTCACAGCACAGATATGCTCCGTGTGTAATGAATAAACTCTGGAGAGCAACAAAAGGGGGGGGGGGGAATAAAATAAAAAGGTATTTTATGATCATTGTGAAAAATTTATGGAGTGTAGCTGGCATGAAATTCTATAAAATGAACTGGCTCCAACCAGCCCAACAAAGCGTGCACTTTTCTTCCTGCTGCTTATGAATTATTATTGCCGAGTCCTCCCATGTTTACTCATTAGCACCGAACCCTTTGCAAAACTGTGATTCAAAATTAAATTCTTCTTAATTGAAAATGCCCCCAGTATGCTGGGAGAAAAAAAAACTGATGGGGGGGGAAAACGGCAGCAGCACCACAATAGGCCAGTTAGCTCTGTGATAGTCAGAGGGGAAGGCTGCTCCGAACTTGAACGTTATTCACAATGCACAGCCGGACTGCAGGAAGGAAAAAGCAGGTTTCTCTCAAGTTGCTCTGCATACTGACATACATATAATTTAAATATTTAGCCACCGGTGTGCTGCTGTGGTGCGTGAGCCCACTAGCACCGTCGTGCATTAATCCTGCTCTCCATATGATTTGCTGACTTTGACCTGTTTTATGCTCTGTGACTGAATAACACATAGCACTTTGCTTGGGGAAAAAGGGAAAAAAAAGCCCTAAACAAAACACACTATGATCTCAGCACGCATTGGTTTCAATTAACTTTTAACCATTTGATTGCACTAATTCTAGGCTGTTAGTTAGCTATTGCAGAGCTGGCTGTATTGATTTTGAATAGAATAAGCTGAAGCAGAAAACAAAGCATGTAAAGACTGAATGTTCACAAAATAATCTCCCTTCCTTCCGTTTGTTTCATTGCTTACCTGTAAAAAATTTTTTGCAGAGGCTCTTTTGGTACTTACTTTGATACCAAAAAAACCCCTGACAATTTCAAGAAGGAAAAACCATTAGGATTTCACCCAGCATTTATTGAAGCTTAAGAGAGTGAGGCTGTAGCACAGAAGTGTTGAAAAATGGCTTATATCAAAAGGTACAGAAAACTGCAA
This sequence comes from Urocolius indicus, assembly GCA_013401255.1. NCBI lineage: Eukaryota > Metazoa > Chordata > Aves > Coliiformes > Coliidae > Urocolius > Urocolius indicus. Next base: position 199,804 of record WBNH01009319.1, on the reverse strand, counting down.
ATAACAAGTGTCAGATTCTGGCTGGTGAGGTGCTCAGGTGCTGCTGAGTGGACTTCCCAACCTAGGGAAGAGCTTATGGATCCTCCCGTGGGAATCTGATTTTGTGATCTTGAACACACCAGCCAGTTAAAATGTTCATAGGACAACAGAGTACAATGAGGCTTCATTTAAACACAGTCTGATGTGGAAGGATCATCTCTACAGAGAAGAGAGTACCAGCTGTGCTGTGGCTTTCGGAGGCAGCTCACCCTGGTACGGCATGCGTTGGTAAAAGGACAAATAGCGGGTTTGGTGCTCTGACCTTTCACCTCTGGATGCAGACTTCAGTTCCACCCTGCTCAGGATCACTAACAGTCCTCCAAGTCTAGTTCCCTTTGAGCATCACTGTGAGCTCACCTTTACACCTCCCGGGTGCTTCTCCGTTGCAGGGAGTCGCTGTGGGAGATGGCCTTTGCCTGGGAGTGAGCTGTGAAGAACAGGTCCGCAAGGAGAACAGTTGCACGCTCGGGTCGCTCTCTGCTGAGGACAAAGAAAATGTATATTTGGCACACAGTAATGCAATTCCTTATTCTGCAGTGCTTTACCACAAGTGAAGTACTTGTGGTACAAATCTTCAAGGAGAGCTGCCTAAGCTCTGGAAGGTGTAATTACTGGCCATGTGGCCCAGTGATTCCTGCGGTGCTCCGAGTTCCTGCTGCAGAGGCACTGCAAATGCTGCACACATGTCCTGCCTTGCAGTCTGCTTTGCACATCCTGGGTGAAAAATGCAGCTTTCTCCACTGCCAGTGTAATACCAGCATCCAAGTGAAGAGCAGGATTTCAGAGCTGCAGCTCTGAAACCCGCAGTCCTGCCAGACGTGTTCTTTTGCTCCAGTCATGTGCAGCTCCCCATCTGGCAAGATGCAGCTGCTGAGCGTTCTGCTACTGAGCTCTGTATAAAACTCAACACCTGTTAAAGGGTTTTCATGTGGAGAAATGTGTATTTTACAAACATTTATTCAGAAGAAGCCAGCACACCGTGGACCACCGATATGTCACACTTCATCAGCCGCAGCATTGTACTTACTGCTGGAAAACATTCCCCTCCCGTTAGAATTCCCCGTTTTGCTAAAAGGTGTTGCTGTACCTTGCTCCTCTCGGTTTGCTGCAGCACACTGATGGGGCTGAGGACAGGGCAGGGTCAACCTCTGCCACTCAAAGCTAAAGCCCAGCATCCAGTCCAGCTGGTTTATGTAGATGGTGACAAGGATGGGTCATTCTGCCATTTCACCCTTAGGCAGTCACCATTGCTGGAGACTTTTAACATCCTCCCTCCCTATAACTGTCACATGAGATGAAGAGGGAGGATGCAGGATGATATGGCTCTCCTACCAATCAATAGCCTCAAAAGTATGTGCAGAAGTCGTCTGACCAGAGAGGCACTGCTGTGCAGGAGGCGCGGATGGAGTGCCAAATAGCAGATGCTTATTGAAGATTCTAATGATTTTAAGCCAGAGAATGGATCCCCAGGTCCCTTAATTCTGCAGACTCTTCTTTTAGAAAATAGCAATAAATAAATCTTCAGCTTTCCTTCTGTTCAAACTTATCTTTAGGGCTTTTCTGCCTCCCCGTGACATAAAATGATACGGTTCCATTATGCAAAACGAAAACCTTATGCATTATCTGCCCTCCTGCATCTAGGACATACTCACTCAACCCAGAACTATCCTGTCACATCAGTGAAGTTAGCAACCTCAGGTGGACACAACACTAACGCTTTAGCCATCTGAGTCGGCTGTGTACCACATCTACTGCCTGCAGAAGACAATGTGACAAGGTTTGTGTGAGAGACAGAGAGCCTGCAAGCACGGTACACTCACACCCAAATCTAGACCACACACTGAACACGCACGATGTGGAAATATATTCATGTCCCTTGCTTTAAATGACTTCTCTGCAGTAAATGGCAACAATCTCCCACAGTCTACAGCAGTCATCTCGTTTAGAACCCAGCGACTCACTTGGTTGACAGAGATAGTTGCTGAGGTTGCATAAAGATAGACGGTTAAAGAAAATGATGGGAGTAAATTCTCAATGAAAACATAACCTTTTCCATCTTGCTATAAATCCTATCTGGAGCATAAATCAGTTTGGGTTACATGCATTAAAACACCACCTCCCCAGCTGGGAGCACAGTGCCCTCCCCCTCGCACATTGTAAAGGACGTGGAACTATGTAGAGAGAGCAATAATTTCCTGAAGATTCATGAGCAAGGTAATTTGACATACCTGGTGCTGTCCAAGTTTGAGTTACTATAAATAAAAGGGAAGGAGTTTGTCTGGGCTGCTGCGTGTGTGGTGCTGAGGCATGCGGGAGAGTCGGGTGCCCTGGGCATCTAGTTCATAGGCTCTGCAGCATCACGTTTCACCAGGATGCTTGGCAACAGAAAAGTTTGCAAGAGGGGTATGGTATTTGAAAAAAGCCTGGAGTCACTGCAAACATTTGAGAAGGTGACAGTAATGTCTTTAAAGGGCTTCTTGTCTCAGCAAGGGTATTTCTTATCATTTATATAGTAAAACCGTTCTTTGGACGTCAGCAGAATGGACTGAATGTTGGCTGAAGACTGACTTTGAGGACTGCTTTGGTTTGGATAAGATCCAATCTAGTCCATGGGAAGAGGAGTGGGGGTGGGGGAAGAGGGAATTGCACCAGGTTGCTTAATTAATCCGGATGCTTTGCTCATTATACCTTGAACTTCCTCAGAGGACAGGAACAAACTAGCTTGCTCAGAGTAAAATGAGTATAACATCAACGAAAAGCAAAAGGCAGTGTGTGTGTGAGAGGGTGCTGAGCCTATATCTGAAAGAACAAAAATGTAAGTCAAATTCTTCTTAGGAGTGTGAAAAAGCAGGCACACACATCTGCACATGTATGTATGCAGAGGTATACAGTATGACCCTGCCTAAATGCAGTGAAGGATGAAGCAAAGCCCTTCAACTGTCACTTTTTGCCTTCATAAACGGCCAGAGGATGCAACACTCAGCATGTTTCACCAGCATAGGCTCTGCACCTACATCCCAACTGGCTGTGCAAATTCTTCTACTATAAAAGAAGGGAGTTGCTGAACAGTCAAGTTATCCCTGTTTCTACTTACCTGAGAGGGAGAGTCTCCTGTGGGAAGTTTGCTTCCAGCCACCCAAGGATGCTACAGAAGCTAGCAACTGTGCAGACACAAAGCCTCTCAGATCAGCAAAGATTTAGGTAATCCACTCTTCAGTGCCAGAAGCTTTGTTTGAGGATGATGAGTGATTTTCTTTTAAATAAACAGGAGAGGGGCGATCACAGCTGCAAAAGGGAGGTTCACTGATCACACACACCTGCATGAGTAATTTCCATGAATTAAATCACCTGGCCATCAACAAGCAAAGTCAAGGAGTCTCATCTCTGACTTGCCATGTTAGCAAAAGGGCGATTCCCTTCTGGAAAGCCAACATCAGTGTGGCTAAAACCACACTCTTCTAGGAGTTTGATGTCCCATGTGATAGAGCACTGGAACAGGCTGGGGTGGGGGCAGAGGGAAGCTGTGCTGTTGGTGTTTATAAAAGTTGCATACAACTACTGAGCAGCCTTTTTCTGTCTTTCAGCATTCCACCTACTCAGGGATGAACTGTTTACACTCTTACTCCAGCCTTTGCTCTGCAGCATTGTTTATATGTTTACACATCACTATGGTGAGTTTCACAGTAGCATCTGATGCTGCTGGAGACAAAATTTCTTCCTCCTAAAAAGCTCAGGGCATTTACTTTTCTCTGGCCTTTATTTAAATAAATACTGTTATTTGCCCTTCAGTGTTTTTGGTCCCTCCCTCATCCCCAGCTCCCCTTTCCTGCACTGTGAGAGGAGCCATCGCTGTGGCCCTAGGACAAGAGACTCGTAAGAAACCTGGAAAAGTTTTGAGGAATCAAAATGAGTTTGTCCAGCCTCAGCTCCAGTATTAATTAGGTATATTGAGTGAGTGGTGCCTTTTGCTGTTAAGAGATGAGGGATCACCTTGGGAAACTCCTTTTTTTTTTTTTTTTTTTTTTTTTTTACAGTTAAGCACACGTTCCCTGAGGCTGCTTTAGCCAATTTTTGAAAAGTGATATTTAGCATTGCTACAGGCAATTTGTTGTTTAAAGGAACTGATTAGCACAGTTGTTGTCCATCACAGTACACTATGCTCCTGGTGTTAAAACATTAGCCAAGTGCTACCCTATAACCATTAAACTACCCTCAGTTTCAATCAGTTTTCTAACACAGCCTGATTAGCAAAGTTCTGTTTACCCAAATGGGATAAGGTGACTGACCAGATGTTCTGATTTTAAAAGATCTGTTGGTGTCCCAGTGATTTCCGCTGGGACATTGAATTGTCCCAGATTTTCCTGCTGAGAGCTTGAGCAGCACAAAAGTTTCTTGTAAGGTAAAGCCCCTTTAGCCACTAAGGAGCCTGGCAAGGAGGATTAAGGGAGGAGCCCCCTCCGAGAGTTGAAGGTTCATCCAATGTGGCTCAGATTAATACATGAGTTATTATACATAACTGCTGTGGTGTCCCTTGCTGGAGAGAAGCTACAGGGCAAAAAAAAAGGGGAGAAGGGGGGAACACTCCATCACTGCTTTTCCCTGCTATTGCTCACACTACACGCAGAACGCACGGGAACTCGGAATCTGATTTGCTCCGTGGTGGTTTCGGTGTCTGTGTGTGTGTGTTGGGGGTAAGGGAGGAGGGCAAGGGGGAAGGAAAAAGCGAGAGAGAGGGAGGAAAAGAAAGAGAGAGGAAATCCTCTTTGTCCTGTGAAGTGCATCACACAGACCTCCTGTGTTGTAATGTAAAACCACCGGGGTGGCTGGAATGACCATATGCTGTGACTGAGAGTGCTGTGCCTGTTTAAATGTAAATGCCCTCTGTATCAGAATAAAAGAATATCTGTTTAATATGGAATGAAGGCAGTTTGGCAGGATGTGCACTGCTTCAGGTAAGCCAGCACACACGGTCACATTGATTAAAAGGAGCCCCCTATTCTGCACCTGTCACGTTCACCTCCTGTGCCACAAAGGCCTCACTGGTTTATTTACCTGTAGAGCTGTTATAATATTTTGCTTTCTAAAGAGATTTGGAAGCCACCTGCCATACCTTTGGATTTCTTTAACAACAAAGCACTTCTGGCTCAAGTGCGAGGAGCCCATTGTTCTGCTCCACAGCATGAAAAAGAAGATGAATCCAGAAGCGCAGGATCCAAACAGAAATTATTATTGATTTAATCACATAATCAGCAGCAAACACTTCAGGCTAAGATAGCAAATCCATAACAGCCTGCCCACATAACCACCCTTACAAATTTACCAGCAAACCACTGCGCACACTTAGCAAACAAGAAGAGCAAGGGTCACCTTCACTTGGCGGCAAAATATTGACATTCCTAAAGCTTAAATATGTTTTGAGTTAAGTGTTATCAATCAGTGATAAGAGTTGAATGTCTGTTAAACATAACTACATTGGCAGAAGGATTATAGAATGCTTTCTTGCCATAATCTAGAAGCATCTTTCAGACAAAACTCTGCTTGAAATCAATTGTGCACAAGGAGCTGCCTGCTGAGACCCATTCAGTGTCATACAAAAGAAGAGAGAGTCTCCCTGTGATCTTTAACCATAACCGGTTATCTAATGAGACCAGGGCTTTAATTTCTTTTCACATCAAACATAGAATCAATGCTCTGGATTCAACAATGTGTGTAAACAGGCCGTGAAGCCATCTCTTCAGACGGCAGCCAATTCAGCCTTCCCAAGCCCCCTGGCATATTTATTTCCGTGAATCCCCCTTTAGTTCCAGGTAACTGCTCCCATCACGTTGCTGCTGGCTCCTTCCTGGCACATGGCGAGGCCAGTGAGCTCCTATCAGGCTCCTTCCACCGCCAGCAGAAAACTCCAGGAGCTGACTCTTTAGGAGTAAAGCAAAAAGTATTTCCAGGCTTCTTTTCCATCAGTTTAGCAGTCCTGTCTTGGCTTTAACAATTCCTAGAAGCAAGTGGTGCCTCAGCCTGTCTCACCGTCATCATACCTCACCCTCAGATGGCTGGATGCTGCTTTTGCTCTCTCTCTCACACACACACACACAACCCCAACCTGCAGCAACAGTCGCTGTAGTTTGCTTTAGAATTACACTGGCATAACAGGTGACAACCCAGCACACAGAGTGTATAGAGCAAATGTCGGCTGGGAAAGCCTAGTGACATTCCAGAGAGGATTAAAATGAGGTTCAGCAAACCGATTAATTCAGCCCTTGTCCTGCTCTGGGATATTTACAAAGTGTGCTTTTTGTTTGTAAAGGGGGCATTTCATAGCATCCCTGTCTGTTCTTAAATACTTTGAGATTTTATTCTGCACATGGCAGGCCATGGAGTATAAAGACAGCTCCTCTGCCTGCCAGACCTAGATAAAGAAAAGGACTTACCCTCAGTTTTACGCTGCTGCTGCTGCTGCTGCTGCTGCTGGGTGTGGTGAAGCAGTGAAGCAGCAGTGGCTAGCTCAATGCACTCCCAGCTCCAAAACTAAGGCACTACGAGCTTCAGCCCTCAGTGGTCCACCCAGATTCAGACTGGCTTGGCTGAGACTCACGGAGCTGCAGGTGCTGCTTAGGACCACACTAAGGCTCTCCTGTCGATGTTGGATTTCCATGCAACATGTTTCCACCAACACAGGGCACAAAAATCACTCCTAAAATAAATAAATAAGAAAGAATACAGTACTGAAACATTTGCTGGAATACCCAAGAGCCTGCCTGGGAAGGTGGAGGCTGGAAGTACTTGCACATAGCAGAAGTACAGTGGGATGAATCATGTTTTATCTGTCCCATCAAAACCTGTCCAACAAGCTCCACAATGAGCCAAATTTATGGACCATTTTGCACTTAAAGAGTGATGCCCTTCAGACAAACTGCCACTATGTTGAGCTGCTCTGAACTCCTCTGGGCCCTCATTGCTCAAACTGATCTGAGCATTCAGATGCTAGAAAACACCAGCCAGTGGGTAGAGATTCAAGGAAGGGTGAAATCGGAGTTTCTTCATTGCACTTCCCCTCAGGCACCGCGGCTTCACTGCGGGGCCAAAGCTGCTCCAGCTACACCAGTGCTGCAGATCAAGGTAGGGGAAGCCAAGCAGTCCAAGACTGAACCATATGCACTGCAGAGGAGCTGGGAAGCTGCCACAGCAGCAGTTCTGCTCCTCTTTGTCACAAGACATGGCACAAGCAGAGAAGTTGTGGGTGCTGGACCTGTATCCCAAATGGAAGGCACTTTAGAAGCAAGGAGGGAAAGGAGACACGAGTAGGAGACATAGAGGGGTAGGAGAAGGAGTCTGTATGATTGAAAGTGGGCCAAAAGGCTGAGTGCAGAGCAGTGGGGATCTTTACCTCTTTGGTTAGTGCAGCTCCTAGCCTTATGGTGGTGAGCAGGCTCTCTCATAGCATGATTGCACAAACAGATTAGTAACAGCTTAAATGATGCAGTGGAGAGGTGAGCAAATGGTGAAGCTGAACTGACCACTAAAAGAGACACAAAAGACCAAAAGAAAAGCCAGACCCCTTACATTCAGAAAATGTCTCATAACAGCTGTGTAGCCACGGATGTTGAAAAGCAGAAATAATTTCAGTTGGGCTGTAACAAGACAACAAAACAGAACAAAAAGTGTACCTGAAAACAAATAGGTCGTATCTTCCTAAGGTCTCCTTATCTGTGAGGGGGGACACTTTAACATGATGCCCTGCTACACGGCAAGCTGGCCATAAGTGGTCTGGGATTTGTCTCAGATCCTTCCCACCACCACACTGATTTCAAAGCTGAACTGGAAGACCCCCCTAAGAACCATGGTCTGACTTTGAATTTACATCTGATTTGGACAGGAAATTGGACAAGAGACGTTCTGGAGTTCCCTCCTAAATCCAATTGGCTTATGATTCTACGATTTTTCCCAGTAAAAGTGTTGATTCAAAAAAAAAAAAGGAGGATTCTGCAGGCTGGAAGGATGATGCAGCATCAACTAGAGGGAAACAGAGCTGCACCTTGCTGCAGAGCTTTAAGGGGATCACTCAGAAACATGTTTGCTGGTTAGTGTGTGCTGAACCCTGAGAGTATCAGTGAAAGAGTAGCATGAAGCATGTAACAGAAAGTCTCACAGTGATGTCCAAATGCATAAATATTAGGGACATGCAGAATGGGGACATCTCTGGTATTAAGTGAGCTCAGGAGAAGGTTCAGAGTGGCAGAAGCCTGAAAGATGGATTGAGTGAGGTGGGATGGGGGGCAGAAGAAGAACCAAAAATCAGGAAAAAAATTAAGAGTGGAGCAACAGGTTCTTTTCCCTGGGCTTATAGCTCCGTAACAAATGATGACTATGCTGGAAAACTTCAAGGTGGTCTCGTGAGTTATGTTAGAAAAGCAGTAAAAGGCTCCTTTGTGTGTCCCTGAAACATCTTCCATTAGACCGTGAAAAGGAAGCAATACAGGATATTGATGCCAGGTTATAGGAATAATACTGTATATTATAACAGAGTGTTTTTCTATATATTCATTTCATTAAAAAATCTTTTTCATTGATTCTCTAATTAACACTAACAACCATAAAGACAATCACAAACAAATATAGACATAAATCAAATAGATACCGTATAAGCAACTGCACTTAATTTAGCTTGCCCATGGAAATCATTATGGAAGAAAACATGACATGGCACATCCCCCAGCCATGGAGACTCTGAGAGATCACTGCTGCAAGAGAATAATGGTACCAAAAAAGAAAGTCTAACCCAAGCACAGGCACACCCAGTGCTTCTAAACTGACATAATATGGTGAAGGCCAGGCTTCATCACCTAAATACAGAGCTCTGAGTCTTATTTTTCAAACGTGCTAATCATTTGTAACCCCCGTGACAAGGGAGGAGCAAGTCTTAACTACACAAATGCAGCACCAAAACAACACTACGCTCCCAAATCAATCTGTTTGTGGGGTAAATTAGCATGTTTATGGAAAAGTGCATATGAAGTGATATTAACTGTTTGTCTTACACTCATAATATCTACTCACTCACGTGGGATCATGCCAGAACTTTAAAGAGGAAGAAGCACCGTGTGGGCGAGCTCCCCTCCTGCAAACTCACGCACTTTGGATTGGATGCTTTATGAAGTGTTTCAATGGCATTTGTTGACTGATGGCTCCAGTGGATGTTATCTGAGGGGTACACCTGCAGAACACATGCAAAGAAACACTCAGTATAAAAAAAAAGCTGTTAGAAACCGAGCACTCACCTAACCTGCAAATTAGGATCAAAAACAAACGAAGCAAAGGGTTTGCTCAGTATCTTAAAAGGGCTACAAGAACCATACAGACCTCTTACCTACCTGTCTCAGTTGTTCTCATGTCTGCCTCTGTATCTCTTGATTATCCAGCCTAAAACCCCTGTACAAACACATATTCCCCGTTCCCTCATGCACACAGCAGATTAGTAAGATTTTCACTGAGACAGGTTTATCTACAAATGGGTTAGGGAAGGACCTTTTTCTCATGTCTTACCTTTCCCAAGGCTGATCAAAAAGAGTCTCTGAAAGCTTTTAGATTTGGTCATTTGCTGACCCAAGATCTTTGAGGAATGTAGGAAAACATGAAGAAGGTGATTCCATAGTAGTGAAAGAAGTGGTGATGCCAGCACCAGGGCAGCCAGCTTCCTGCCTGTGACAAACTGTGTCAAGCTGGGATTTTTCTCTCTACTTCAAAACGAATACATAACTTAGTTTTCTGCAGATTCTTGGAATTACTGACTTGGATGAATCCTTCCCTCATAATGTGATAAAATGAAACACATGGAACCAAGGTGGCTTCTCATGCAAATCTAAGAAAAGAAATAACAAGTTACTTTAGAGTGATAAATAATATGGCAACAACTTTTTTACAAAACCCACCAGGAAACCCTGGAGCACTTCTGGTAGCATTATGGTTCTAATGAAGATCCCAGCAGACAGCACACCTGACTCAGCTTTTTCCTCAGTCCTCTTAAAACTCTACATTCTCAGGCTTCTCACTGGGGAAAAACCCCCACCTTACTCCTAACCAAAACCCTAAACCTAATATTTGCTATTTTGCTTTGTCTGATTTAACTTGTTCGATGGACATGCCTAAAGTTGAAGATGTGGGCTGAAATCTGTTTCCCTGATATTCTGCTGCTGCATCAACAAGCTCTGGGTAAGTTTCACCACTGTTTTCTTTTTAAAAAAGAAGCATCAAGAAGACTGAAAAACAACAGTGAGAATGGATCAAAAAATCAATGGTCCCATATAAGGGTTCAGCACATGCTATAACTCCTTCAAACGTAAAATAGGACCGGGGAAATTAAAGGCTACTGCAGGTTAGTATGAAAGGGTAAGGATTTGACTCCTGATCTATATTATCCCCACGGATTTCAGTCAGGTGTATTAAAATTTATTAAAAGTGATCTGCAGCATTTTCTTTTAAAAGGCTGATGAGACCTCTGGGACTCAAAGATACTATCATTATCAATTTTATCAGTAATGGTCCAACAGACTTTGTACAACAACCTTTGACAGTACATAAATAAAGAGAAATGAATACAATTATCTCTGCTTCAGTTTTGCAAAGTGAGTAGGAGTAGTTAGTGCCAGTGAATCTATTTATAGCAAACAGTTTGATTAATACAGCCTTCTAGCTTGCTTATAAACTGCTCTCAGATGGACTCTCATATTTACAGAGTTGTTTCCTCATCAAAATTGCTTAACAAAAGATGTTCTGTGATGTTCCCACCCATGGTTTGTGAGCAGTCTGTCTCAGCTCTGTCTGGATCACTGTTTGCCACTGGCTACTCTTGGACATGGGTCTCAGAATGATTCCTCCCAAGTTGGCCCAGTCTTGCTGATGTACTCTCCAAGATTTTTCACACTCAGGAGGAATTCTTTGAGTAAGTACTTGTTTGTACAAGTGTTCATGCAGAACAGAATGAAAGAGGCCATGAATATTGATAGCAACGAATCTGTTTATGTTATGCTAGCAATTGCCCACAATTCTTGTTTTGCTTCTCACTATTCATTCAGCTGCAGTAGACAGGAATATGGCAAGCTCCTTGTGTTGGCAAGACTATGACAGTTGAGGGAAAGAGGTTTATCTGTCTCTAAAACATTTTAGGACCTTCGGCTAGTTTAAAGCTCAGTGCAGGCAGGTGCAGGATGCTTCCTGTGAAATGCTGAGCACGACACTGTCGCTGGCTTTCCCGTGAAGCTCTGGGTGCTTAGTACCTTCCAGGAGACGCTTCGTGGCAATTTGTTTTCTATTAACATTTACAAACACATCTTCAGTGGCAAGACTGTTGTCAGAATGTGAATGGCTTGTAAATACTTGTTGAAAGATGTGTGCTAACATGGAGGATTCCCAGGCCCATGGGAGGGATGGCTGCTTAGCAAGAGGCAGGATTACATCCTAGCACCGCTCGCTCTCGGCCAAGGTTTACAAACACGGAGGCAGCAAGTACATCTTCCATGAACCAGATCAAGAGTGTTCCTTTGCAGCTGTAATCCACAAACATCATCTTGGGAAGCCCACAGGAACTCCCAGCAGCAGCAAAGGGATTCAGGTTAGGAGGCTGGAGGGTGTGCCATGGGCTCGGTTTTTTTGCTAAGTGTCTCCTATGATGGCTTCAATACATTTGAGAGAAGCTTATCACCAGGTTTTTTTTTAGGATGAGGAATGAAAGAAGTGATCCATGCACATTAGACATTTCATTGCTGAGAAACAGAGATGGGAAAAAAATGACTCTAGAAACTGCTAGATGGTGTGTAAAGGTAAGCCTGTTTGTAATATTTTTACATTAATAGAGCATATTCTCCTTCAAATATACCTATTGAACTCATTTAATTCCATTTGTAAAAATGTAGCTCTCCCTGAAATTGTCAGAGATATGATAAAGCTAATTAAGACATGCATGGTGCTAACAGTTTCATTAGAGGAGATAATATTGCACAAGAAAAATAAGAAATCATTATGATGAATGCCTCAACATTACATTACATGTTAATGAAGTGTAAATGATCTAATTATTTTTGAAAGAATACAGATTCGATTAAACTGTCGGAATTAAATTGGAAAGGACAGCCTATTGTACTTTTTATGTACAGACAAGTTAGCGTTAATTAGGCACAATCTACAGGAACAAATGAGGCACAACCCTCGGTGAACAATCATGTATCCATTGCTCAAGGCAGGTTTCATAAAGAAATATATTAGGGGAAAAATTGTAAGTCAATTAAATACAGTGCTTTAGCAGTGGGAGGGAAAATGACTAAAACCTCTGTTCCCTCCCCCAACATTTTGAGTGTTTATAATGCAATCACTCTGCCAGTTCTGCTCCATCACTAATTTCATAAATACTAATTCTGCTGATGAGACGTTTTGATTGGTTTGCCATCTACTTCCCACAACGGCTTTCTGGAGGCAACATGGGTTTTGGATGGAATTCTTGTTCTTTGGGCTCCTCTGCTCTCTCCTAAAGTAAGATATGCACAAAATGAAGCTGGTAGATATGTAGGTGAGGAAGAAGGCATCACTCAACCACCCTTTGATCTCACCTGTCTGGTTCTAAGGGAGAGACGGTCATCATGTGAAATTTAGCAAGCTGAATATATTTTGGGGTGGGGTTTTTTTGCTTGTTTGTGTTTTGTGGGGTTTTTTGAGTGTTTTTTTTCTTGTGTGTGGTTGTTTTGTTTTGCTTTTCCTTAAAATATTAACAGCCATTGGCAAAATAAATAGGAAATTCTTGACCCTCAGCTGTCACTCAGAGCCCAAATCAAACTTAAACTTGCTTGCTCTGTTGTTTAACGTGTCCACGCAGTTGACACAGTACCCTGTAACAGGGAGCTCCACAGCTTCACAACTCCATGTTTTAAACCAACAGACTGGACATTAGCAATCTATTTGTGTTAAAGGTTACAAAAAAAAACCCAAAAGCCTTTTTATTCCCCCAAATCTGAATACATGATACAAATGAGATGATAGAATTAGCTACAAAATCATTCAGGGATTGTACTTCTCTGTACAAAAAGCTAATGTACAAAAATGAGTTAGCATTCTCATTCCTGACTTTTGGGTTGGATCTCACTGCTGAGAAAGGACCAAGTCCTTCTTCCTTTTGGCCATTTCCCAGCCCAGGCTGCCAGGAGAGCCCTGGACAGCTGCTGTATGGCTGAAGTACACCCACCTGTTTTGTCATGTATGAGAATACATGTTTTTTATGGAAGCAGAATATTGGGCAGACACAGGTGGACTGCTCCCTGGCAGTAATGTGGATGAGTGACAAAGCACACTGATGTGCTGAGGAGCCTTTCAGAACAGCTGAGATGCAGCTTGTGGCTCTGGCTCTGCTTGCTATGTCAGGATGAGGCTCCTTACCCTGACTGTATAAATAGAGGCAGGACCAGCCACTCTGCAGAGTTAACATGCCAAGGCATTTTTCATTTCTTCCATCTGTATTTAGTTATTCCCTGAAATACAAAGCACCTGAAACCGTAATAGTGGGTAAAAACTACAGGCTGGGTGGCAGAGATCTTTGTTGGAACCCTAGGTACTAATAGAGATAATCTCTGCCATAAAATGCAAGGTGTGGTATTTTGTCAACAGCTTCTAAAGACATTGACAGCTATTCTCTCGTTACCTCAAGTAGATTCATAGGATAATCAATTTCAGGTAATATTTACTAATCTTGTGTGCTATATATTCACAGTTCAGCTTCTTCAAATTTCTTTTCCCCATAATTATTTCCTCTCTCTGTTTCATGTAACACAACAAAAAGCTATTCACATGTCGTAAAACTTGATATGTAATAGTTAACAGCAACGCTTTTCTCACAGCTCCTACCGAGTCCACCCAAATGCCAAATTATCCCCTTTCACTAGTAGCAGAACGCAACAGCACTGCACAATTCAGATCAGGGGCTCTCTTCCAGAATGCAATACCTCAGGAAGGACGAACAATAGCACTGCAATTGCTGGGGAACTGAAATTGCTGAGTTCAGGGTAAGCACCAGGCAAGTCAGTCTTCCTCACATCAACCCTGAGACAGCGGCAGGGTGAGAGCAGCATGCCCAGTGTTAGGAGAAGAATGGATTTTATCCACAAAGCTACATGAGGAGGTACCTCTGCACTAGACCTGCATGGCACTGCAGGTGACAACCCAGGGCACCTGCCTCTCAGGAAGACGGCATCATCCATCCCAACGAGTCACCATGCATCCATGAAGCCTGACACCAAGTACATACAGGTGCTGTAATTTCAACATTGTACTAAGGTTGTCAAGTTTGCAATTTCAATGTAGTAGATTTGGGGTTTTTAGGCTGTCACTCCAAACCCTTAATCCTGAATCTTTTGCTGTTATTGCTTACCACGCTGGCAATGGTAATCAAACCTCTTCTCATAGTCATTTGAAATACACTGTGGGGTACCTGACCCAAAAGAGTAAATTCAATGTCTCAGATTGATTTTATTAATCCAACACATCCCGTCATTCCGTGGATGAAACACCATGTGCCAAGCATCTATTGTGTAAGTATGGTGTTATATTTACAAACAAAATACTAAATAAGCATAACTCAAACCCACTCCCAGTATCAGGATTAATTCAACAGCTTTTAACAACTTTTAACCATTTGATAAATATAATTTAGCTAAGTAACATCATCCAGCTTTTCCAAGTTTTCTGAGGGAACATCATACATCTGGGAGGGCAGAAAATCACGTGCAGCTAATTCACACTCCTTGCCTCAATGCAGGGGAAGTGCACAGTTTGGAACCACACCATGCCATAAACATTATGCACATTGAAACCAAGACTGTAACATTTTACTCTTTACCTGTAATACTCTCAAAAAATATCTAGCAACAGTAAGTCCACAACGTACACAGCTACCCAAGCAGAGCTGTGAAAAGTCCTCTGTGTTAGTTTCATGTTGAATAGAAAACAGAACTTTTTCATGATAAAGTAACAGAAACTTCTGGAAATTTAAGGTATAAGAAATCAGTAACATTCTTCTTTCATATACATGCAGGTAACTGTACAAGATTTCAAATCAGTCATTTCTATCTACTAAATGTGTCAGAGAACACGCTATTTTTACATCTTCTAGACAAGAACTGTCATCATGCAGTGCAACATTGCTGAAGGTACTGCAAGAGTCTAATCTCTCAGCACACTTCAGTTTACTGACTGCTGAATTTGGCCTGGTTTGTTAAATAAGAAGAACTGCGGAACTGGACATACAAGTTTTCCCACCCGTTTGAGCACCAACTGGTTGCATGAAGCCAGATCCTGCTAGAAATGCTCACCTTCGTGTTTTAGGACAGTTTGGTTAGTTTAATGAGTACTCTGATTGTGAAGGCCATTTGAGGCTTCTCCACCATCTCAGAAGTGTTTCACTGGAAGTCTGCATAAGGATGAGCTAACTTTGAAGCAGACTTGAAGAGCCTGTTGCGATCTGAAGGGAACTGCGATAAATACGTATCTTTTGCTTGTGAACACTTACACACAGGCAGCCGGTTTCTCCATCCAGACTTTTTCTTTACATTAGTTTTTTACTCCAACACTTCCTGTTAATGAAACATGGAATCCACAAGCAGCACTGAGTGTGATACAGAAGCATCAGCCACTTACTGAACTGTAATGCATTTGAGTAAACCATATGAGTAATTTGCACATAGCAGGAAGTAATGACCACCCCATCTGATGTATGTTAGCGCTCCAGTTTCTCCTCACTGGCTCTATTTTCTCCACAGTAACAACACAGCCACATTTTGCAAGAAACCAACTTGCTTTCCTCCCACATTTGTCAAAAGAACCAAACTCCTGCGGGCCCTTTGCTAGAATGGACAATTTCAGGAGCTATAGTGACAATGAATAAAGAGGTCAAAGTACTTGACTGGATTTATGGTACATTAAGAGACTGCTGCAGCCATGGTAGTGGAATTAGGGCAGCCATTTAGCTCAGCTATAGGGACCAAGATCCCAAGGTGAACATTTTGTGGTGAGTTGCAAAGTGTCTACAAAATATCTCTACAATCCACATGCTGTAATCTTTCTCAGCTTGGAGACTTCTAATAGGGTTAGTAGTAAAACTCTGATAGGATGATGGCCCTGTATGGTATGTACCTTGTATCCCTTGAGAGCTTTTTCCTGATCTGTAAGACATTCCTGCAAGTTTAATTCTGAAAACCTCCACTGTGGTAAAAATTCCCCATGAACTATAATACTATTATATATATACACTCTGTGAGCTTTTAATATATAAGTCTCCACCTAAATAGATTTTCTCAATGGAAAACAGATTTATTTTTAACTTTATGACTTCTTATACTGTAATTTGATAACTATAATGCCAATAGGTTAATCATATTGATGAAGTACCCAGAGAGACTGTATTTAACACCGCTTACCCTGTGGAAAAGTAACCTGATTTACTGGAAACCTTTTCACCTTTAGTGGCAGGGGAATAACTGCTAGTTTGGCCCTGTGTTCAAACATATAATTCCATAGGCTGGCATGTAACCCGAAGGCAATATTACCACTGAAGGATTGATCTGAATTAACAAGCTTTAAAAAGGGGGAGGGGGGAGAGAAGATGGAGAGGGAAAGAGGGGAGAGAGTGCTATCACAGGCTACTGCATAATTGGTGTCTTTCTCTCTATAGAAAGTTCGCTGATAGGGCAAATTATTTCTTCTACAGAATCAAACTTGTTTGTAAGTTTTCTGGAGTCACACAGTGGCTATGAGTAGAGCCTTATTTTTTTCTGAAGACCTGCACAAATTGAATGCAATCATCTGCAGCACACAGAGGCAGAGTAACAAACAATTTCCTTAAGGAAAACACAGGATCGCTAGTAAATTCTTTCTTCTGAAACATGCAGCTGCAAGCAATTTGTTCTATGCTCTTGCTGTGTATCTGGAGATTTTGCAGAGGTCAAACAGAATGCAAGGTTAGCTGTCACTGCATCGGTTCCCCACCCCTCTGTGAATGTACTCTCTTGCAGCCGAAGTCATGCTGAAGTCACCCTTCCTGTGCTCACCAAGACACACGGCTACGGGAGCTGGAGCAGCCGCGAAATACTGGCCTCTAGATTATAGGATTACCAATGACTGAAAAGGTTGGCATGGAATGCATGCCTCCCGGCAGGAAATCATACCTCAACGTAAATGCACTGCTCATTACTGAGGACATGCTTTCTCTGGGGGACAGGCCACTCCTGGGATGTAGCACACACCACTGCACTTCCAGGCACCAGCAAAACACTTGCTCTCCCCAGTACTACTGAATCACCTGGAGTTATGACCACACCTGAGACAGAAAAACACGATACTGTTCCTAATAAGGCACTTAATTACTCTAAAAATTTTTCTTAGACTGTTTTCATACCTCTCTTCTCTCCTCTGCTGAGAAAAGGTTGGAGCCATTCCTGACACATATGCCTTGCACCAGCCGAATTCTGCTTACCACAATGCTTCGGCACGAGGCTTCCTGAGGACTCAGAGCTGGACAACCTGGGCTGGAGAGTGGTAGGAATGTGAGTAGTTAACTTTTCTGAGCAGGTAGGCAAGCATGGGTTCACCATGCTGACGGATGGCCGAATGCCATCACCCCTCTCTTGATTTATTTGCTTCTCTTACGCAGCCTTGAATTTCAGAGGGACACGAGAAGCTTAATTTAGCTCAGGAAAGAGCACGTTTGGGACTTCTGCAGCTCAGTGGTTTCCTCAGTCTGCAGAAAAAGGCAGAGGAGCTGTGGGGGGCAGCATTGTCAAGTGCACCCTCCACTTCTATCGGTGCAATTTCTATTTCAGCATAATTAAAAGAAGACAGTTATGACTCATTCAGTTCAATACCAGGTATGGAAATAACAATGGTATTTTGAGTTTCAGGTGAGAGAAGAGAGCTGATCTGTTTGCCAGTCCTTATGATAAGAATCATAAATTTTGCTACTCTCTACCTTCCTTCAGGAACCTCAGTTGTGGAAGGAATGCAAAGCACAGCAGAAGTTCTACTTTGTTTCAGCTGGAGCAGCTTTGCAGAATTATTGTGGAAATTCACTTGGAAAATATGAGACTTGCAGAAGGCAGATAATAAAAGAAACAAGGAACAGTATCGCTTTTCCAAGTGTTACTGTTTTTACTTCAGCCTCAGAAGCTTGAGAGGCCTTGTGGACGTTTAGGGGTGGGCAGACATTTGGCAGACAAAGAAAACAAGACACAGGTAGATGCAGCATGACTCAAACCAGAAATGGTTTTTGAATATGACAAAGCTTGTGAGGTATGTGTTAGGTCTGGAGACCCTGGTCATGTATTTGCTATCGATCAGCTGTACCAAACACTGTGTTTTCATGGAAAAAAAAAAAAAAAACAACCTTGCCTCAAAGAGTTCACCTCAAACTGTATAAAAAGGACTTAACAGGCTGATGCAACCAAAATGATGGGAGCACAAGCACAAAGCAGTACTCAGTCATAAAAGTATAAGCAACTATGGACAAGCACAACTCAGGCATTTAATTCTTGAGGTGCTGGAATTCTGCTCTGAGTGACATCAGCTTTGTTTTGATCACAGTCTCTCCTTCCTAACTCCTGCCAGGCTATTCGATAAGAACCTGCAATGCCAGCTGTACCTCACTCAGGTGAAGCTAACATGGATCTATGTAAAATACATTTGGGAATGGATTTCCATAGCTCTGAGTCGTGCCCTTCATCAGAAGCTGCTGGGGAAGCGAGGACTATGCTTGTCCAGGGTGCCTTCAATATGCACCTAATATTTCACTTGGTGGCAGACATACACTGGCTGCTTCATGTCTTTGCTTACTGGTCTACAACTGCCCCCTTGAAACTCCTGGTATTGCCTCTGTTACTTCCTAATACCAGTTCCCAAACTGCAGAGAGCTTCAGGGCAAACAGCATACCCTAAGGCAAGTGAGGACAGCAGCAGAGAGGAGTCGTCACCTAGTTTAGGTGCCTCAAGATGAACCTGAGCTGCTTGTGCAATGTTTGCACTGAGTGGCAGGGTCTGAGCCAGCAGCCCCTGCCCGTTGCCACTGGGAACAGGCACACTCAGTCTGCAGGGATGGAGATGAATTTCCTTCTCCCCTAAGAGGGTTTTGCGATGAAGGTTTTTACAGCCTGCTGAGTTTTGGGTGTTTGTTTGATTGTTTTCTTAAAAGAAAACAGTAACATTTGAAACACTGTTCCAAAAATCACCTAATTGCTGAGAAGGTATTTGGACTAGTTGATCTTTAGAGATTCCTTCCAATCCTTATCATTCTGTGTTTCTGTGATTCTACTATTTTCAAAGATCCCCAGAGGGAAAAGTTGGGCTGGTAATCACAAAGCTGTAGGGGGAAAGAATAAAATCTGTTTTAGGATGAAAGGAGAGGAATCTCCACGGTCACTAGTTTTCAGAAACCTCTAGAGTCCTCATCTATGAGTCATCAAGGAAGGCTGATGAGTTTAAGCTTTTGCTGCTATTAGAGAAGATTAGAGAGCTACTGGTTGTAGTAGCTGTAGTAGCTGTGGCTCTGGAAGAGGGCTTGCCAAACTGTTTACAGTGAAATTAAAAATCCTGGCAAATGCAGGCACTTTGAATCCCATTTCAACTTTAGGAAAACAGTCTCACTTCACAAATGACAAGACGTCCTTTACCTTTTAACCTTCAAAATTGACGCCAAAACCTGTGTACAAACAAACGCAGTGACACTCACAGGTCCCAGTACTGTTGCAGATGGACACTCTGCAGTGTGAGGTATTTGGTGTTCTACAGTGCAAAAGCTCACTTAAATTCCACCTATTTGAACAGGCAACGCTGATGTAAGAGTCTTGGTGTTAAAGTGGCAGTTAATTTAAAAGAAGGTTTGTTAACAAACACAACGTGACACAATGCCAAAGATATTCCTTATTATTTCATGCTAGTGGATGTTCCATGGCATTGCATAGCTGCTCTTGTCTTCCAGGTAGCAGGCAAGTCTGATTTCTTCAGCTGCTATGTATGACATATTTGTTTGCTTGTAGTGCAGATATGTGGTAGGAATACGGATCATTTGGGAAAGCCACAAGTTCTGGGGGAAACTCTGTGGCCTGAGGTCAAGTCAAGAGCTCTAAAAGTGAAGAAGAGACAGTACAAGACATAACAGCACAGCAAAATTTGTCACTTTGCAGGAGGGCCCATTGCAAACGATGGCTTTGAAGGTGCCAAGGGTTTGCTGAAGAGCATCTGCCAGTAGGGGACACAGAAGGAAAAAGGAGCAGGAGGAACGGTTAGTTCCCTAGGGAGAAGGTTCAGAGCCACTGCAGAACAGAGGATGACGAAAAGATCATGATGCAATTAATCAGAAACAAATGTGCTACTGTAACCCAGTCCTGAAGGTAATTGAAGGAAGAGGAGGTTGCAACTTTTGCTGGGTAAACACTGCCCTGTGTGCTTTGGTTTCTACCAAATCAGCCTCCTCTCACAAGATGAGCAAAGCACAGCTACAGGCAGTGCCCAGGTGGCATTGTAGTGAGCAGTCATGTGGTTTGCTGGACCTAAATGAAACCTTCACGATACATGCTGTTTCGTGGAATAAGTGAATTCGAGATAATTAATTCTATATCTAATTATACCTCTAATTGATTAATTCAGATATTATATAGCATTCGATAGCATAAGACAAGAAGCAGAACACAGCAAGCCTTGGCCTCAATGCATTTCTAATTTCCTCACTGGCTTACAGAGAGGAAATCCCACTTACTGCCATGGCTGCTGTCCTCTCAGATGGTGTTTCACTGCAGTCCATGCAGACTGAGGTACCAGCAATGACACCGAAATCCCCTTGGCAACATGGAGTGAAGGGCACCAGCAACAGTGCTTCACCCTATCACCTTTGTCAGCTGAAGGCACTTTATTCCCACCAGTGAATAAAGGCATAGAAGGCAACACTAACATTGAGTCAGGCAGCACACGACACAGGTACAGCAGCCATCCATCTTGTTGTGTGGCACGGGGAACGTTCATATAAGAGAGACCCACTAAGCACAAGCATATTCATGTTTCAATCTTTTGCTCGGTAATGGCTTTATTTTACTTATTACAAGTCACAGGTGCCTCTTCAAAGGACTGTTGCTATTACCTGCAACCCCCTAGAACACATTTCTCAGGGAAAATATTTACTGATGGCTCTTTTATCAGAAATGTCACTGGAATAAAATAATTTTCCACGGCATGAGTTGGCTGAAACACAGGCATGGTGACAGAAGCCAATAACTCAGGGTAAGATATTGACGCTCACACACGCCGCTTTCCATTTTGAAACGCAGCATCGTTCTGTGAGGTGCATGAACAGCCCATCCATCATTCCCAGCGCATTAGGGATCCCTGCTATGTCACAGAATCTCTTTTTGATGTGCTATCACTGCTGTTGGCTACATGGCAAATTACTATATTTAGTGTGCTGCCTAACCAAAGCAGCTGCTGCTGGTGTGAAAGTCAGGATGTTATTTCCTCCTCACATCCCTGCTAGGCTACAGCTGAATGTTTGGAGAGCACAAGTGATAGAGCACGACAATCATAACAGCACAGAACCTGAGCACTCAGTCATGTGGGGACCCACATGTGTTCCACAAGTTAACACACACTTAATTGCCTTTTAATTTCCTGCTGAGTGTTCAGGTGTATCCAACAGTGCCACTCGCAGCATCTTACGAGGGCTTCTGGCCACTCTAGAAGAGACAGCTCTGTCTATGAGCACACCACTTTGATTCTGCTATTACCTTTACTTCTCTCCTTCTCCTGTTTTTGTTTTTTTCCTTCTAATCATGGCTCCAGCTCTCTGCTGCTGCCTTTGATTTGTGTTCTGGCATTCTCTCCCTGAATCGCCACAATCAATTGTTCTCACTTAAAAGAAATGGCTACATATTTATCTAACATACTTAAATATGTCTGTTCTGAAGGGAAGCATCTGCTCTGGTTCAGGCACAATGCTCCTGATGTATCAAGAGCTGTTCAGCTATCCTTACCTTCACATTTTCGTAAGTACATGAATCTAGCTCCTCCTCTCTCTTCATGCCATACTCTTTCCAGATGCTCAATGGGTACAGCCTGAGCTTCTGACACTTTTCTTGGCTTGGTTGTTGTTCCAGTTCACCAAACAAGCAGAATCTCTCAGCCAAGCACTGCTAAGACGTGCTGCCAGCTCAGACTGGTGGGAAACCGTGACCAAGAGATACCGACATGGGAAGAGACCCTAACATTATTATACATACATTATGTGGATACGTGTAACTAATGAACTGGCATCTGTCTAGATACATCAGAGTTTCCTCCTCCTCCTTGTCTCCACGTGTTCCTTACATTTACCTCCACTAGAACTGGCTGATACGTTTTACAGTGGCCCGTTTCCATTTCAGAGAAGACGAGGGTCTAATCAAAGGCTAATTGTTGGGTGCTCTGGGTATCTCTGTGGGAGATTAAGAAATTAAACAAAGACGTAGTTAATAAAAAAAAACCCTCCTATGAAAATTTTCAGTAACTGTCTTACCAAGTTATCTGAGGGAAACCATTTTGTCCTCCAACGCTAACACAAACATCTTGGTTTTTATCTGTTCTCCGTCTGCTCTTTTCTGCTGCTGGTAAAGGAGAAAAGAAATTTATGGTGACTTTAAAATGTAGATTCCTTTGTATCTGCTGAGTACTTCAGCTCATTAAATTCTCAGAGGGAGAAAGTTAGAAACATATTTTCATTTTAATGTTTCTCTTCTTTACCCTTTCTGCAATTGTTTCATTCTGGAAAGCCGTGTCAGCCTGTGGTACTCAAACTTCCCCCGCAGAACCTGGCAGCTCCTGCCCTGGATGAGCACACGCGGTGCTGCCTCACACAGTCACCAAGTCCAGTATGAAGAACTGGGTCCAGTGAATGTGTGTGACAAGCTGGGATACAACCCAAATGAAGCTCTGCTGGGAGGCTTGTCTCAATTTGCTTTACCCTCCTTGCTACCTCCTGTCCAGAAGTTACCATTTTAAAGAAGGGAAAGAGAGAAGT
>WBNH01009319.1:136706-171706 GCA_013401255.1 Urocolius indicus | reverse complement strand
CTAACTTCCTGTTTTCCTTTGTCACACTCTTCTGGTAAGATTGCCAAGCAGGGGATAAGTAGGGGAGGAAAAAACCATAAAATCCAGGTGATACCACTTGCAGCAGAGTCCTCTGGGCTGACCAAACAAAGAAAGGAGCCAAAGCAAAGGGAATGCTCCTTTGAATGAAAGAAGTCACAGGTGACATCAAAGCCACCCAGCTCGTAATGCAGCTGCATTACCTCTCACTTCCAGGCTGCCTCCAGACCTGTTGACTTAAAAACTTTCCTTCAGCTGGGGGAACGCAGGTCCTTCAAGACCTGCTGGCCCAAAGTGCATCTCCTAGAACAGAAGAGAAACTTTATCTTTGCACAATCGCAACAGAGTAAAACATCTGATTAAAGTCACACCACTGATGTGAAAGACAGCTCAATATGCTTTTCATGCCGAGTTTGTCACAAGCACTAACTTTGCCTAGCGCAACAGTAGCAGCAAAACCAGATAAAAAAATCAGCTTCCCAGCTTTGTGGAGTTACAGGATCAAAAACACCTCTCTTTTTTTTTTTTTTTTTTTTTTTAAACTAAATTTATTAGGACCAAAAAAAGAAATAGCACTCGTTACCCTCTTTCATATCAGCCATACACATACTGAACTTCCAAAGTGTTTTACTTCCCAGCACTGGGGCCATCAGACCCACGTGAGCCTAGCTGCATGTGCAGGAGTGGAACTGCATAACCCCTGATGTGACAAACAGGGCATTGTGTTGTCCTCTCAGCAGATCTGCCATAGTCACCTCTGACCACGGCTGAAACTGGCCACCTGAAGCAGAGCACACAGTTCGTTCAAACTGCACTGGGAGTGAGAGGAGTTCTCAGTTTTGAGTGGAAGTCCTACCAAAGGTCAAACTCTCCTGTCCCCACTTACACCCAGTTTTCCAAAAGCACTGGGGACACCAGAGCCCTTCTTCAGAAACGTTCCCACCGCACACATAGCAGGAGAACAACCAGAAGTCACGCTGGATGCTGCAGAACCCTGTGTGTGCATCTCAGATACACACAAAAAACTCCTCTGAGCTCTGTTACAGGAGTGCCACCAGAAGCTGTCAGACAGGTAACCCAGCTGATCTCTGCTTTGCAGACAGTGACAGATCCCATGGAGCTGAAGGGATGTAGGTACCTAGCAGACGTTGAAGATACTTTGTATTTCTTGAGTGACCCCTGGGGGACTTGGGCATTTGGCTTGAAATGCATTCAGAAAAATGCTTTCAACATTCATATTTCTGACCAGAAAACCGAAATCCCAGATGAGTGCACTACAGCCAGTTCTAAAAGCATGTCCCCGTTCCTGCTGTTTACCTGTGAACACACAGAGCCCCCAGACATGTCCTGGTTGGTGTTCTCCAGAGCTGAAGACGCACAGGGGTCATGGTGAGACAGTTCCCGGCCAAGGGCAAGCCAGAGCAGTGAGAACGAGAGCAGCAACTACAGGCACTTCACTTGTTCACCGGACATCAGGCAGATGTGGGGATAAAACTGTCAAGTGTGAAAACACAAAGAGAAATATTGCTATTTTCTATTATTCACATTCTTCCCAGGAGCTGTTTGCTCAGTTGCCATGGCATAGGCGGTGAGATTTTATAATTTTTCCCCTGCCTGCCATGTGCTCATGCAACAATGTGAATTTAATCAGTCCAGACAGTTGGTTGTGTTTTGTCCATGTGAGTGGAATAAAACTTTTCTCACCAGCTAAACCCACAAAGTATCTAAAAGCCATAAATAATCAGTAACTCCTATGACTTGCACCTGCTTGCTTTATTTGACCAAGGATACAGAAAGGCTCATATAATGAACAATGTTCCCAAGCATTAATCACCTCTGATTGCTTATAAAAATCAAAGTAGCTGTTGTGTTTAAAATATCAGATGCTTCTTTTTTTTGGTTGTGGTTTTTTTTCCTTTCTTTTCTGCACCCAAAATTCAGTGGGGTGGATGCTGCAGCCTCACCTCCCGCAGTAAAATTACCCTAGTTTCCAAAACCCTGGATGGCGAAGGGGATATGTCCTGGGTGGCAAGTAAATTTCTAGTTACCTATTAATCATAAGGGATGTATTCTTCTAGTACATCCCAGCCAGCAAAGGGAGGTGGGAAAAAAAAATGCAAAAACCCCCCAAAAGAACTGTCTGGGGATAAAGCAGAAAGAGCTGTGAGAGAGCTCTCTGCCAAGCCGATGCGGGACCGAGGCGCCAGCTTGTACCAAACAATACAACTTCATTTTGTGCAGCGTCTTTCATCCAAAGTGTATCCCAAAACCACTTTACAGGAGTCAAACAATACAGTTACAGAGATAAATAATAGCAGAGGGAGAGCAGAATTAACAGATATGTGCGAGTCAGAAGAGATATATTTTCAGCTGAGATTTGGAATGAGAGCTTTATAGGAACACTGGAGTGGTTTAGTTTTAGCATTTTTCTAAACAGAGCTTAACAATGTCTATAGAGATACAAATCAGAGCAGAAACTGGTAAATGCCAGGAAATTCAGAGGTATGGCTTCATTAAGTCCTGCAGGTTCAAAATTAAATTAAACCAAAATCAAAAGCCAACAGAGGGGTTTAAAAATTGAGACAGCCTCTCAATCTTTCACACTTCTGGCCTGATGCCACAGCTTCCCTACATGGAAAAAAGAAAGAGAGAGAGAGAGAGAAAGAGAAAAGAATGGGGCCAGGCACTCAGTGCTCTGTGTGGTAAACACGGGGCAGCTTGACAGATAATAAAGAGTGCACATCACAGAGCAAAATTTGACCCAAAGTATCTTTTGTGGAACTTGGCCAGTGAGTGCTGTCTGTTTGGTAACCAGGGCTCTAATCCTCTGGGGGAGCCTTGGCGGGTACAGAAGTTGCCTATTCAGTTCTCCTGAATTAATCAGAGCCTCAGTTGTCCCCCAGTGCTGGTGTTACGGGGCTCAGTAACAGCAGGAGAAGGATGTTCTGAGGAAAGCAGAGAGCACTGACCTCGGGCTGGGGCTGTATGGGCATGGCAGAACATGGGTGCCCTTCTCTTGGTAGGACTGGTGCTTATATGGCCATTGCCTTTGTGGCTGACTGCAAAGCCTTTCAAGGAATGGGCAAAACTCAAAATTCAGGATTAGATTAAAAAAAGATATCAGTCACGTCTTGACTAAGCCAAATCAGCATCAACCCGCAACAGAGACCGAAAAATGTGATGGGCTCAGCTGCTAGCTTGGAAACCTGAGAGAGATTTTTCATCCTAAACTGAAACAAACTTCCTACGACTCACAGGAACACATGTATGTTTGTGAAGTGTGACGATGCCACAAAGCCCTGGAAGAACACTCACTTAAAGAACGGGTCTCAGTCCTACAGTGGCACACGTGACGAGCACAGGTGAGCTGGAACAGGAAGCCTGTGCCTCAGAGGGCACTGGATTCACAAGCAATGAGTGTGGAGAGGCTGTTCACAGCACGAGTAGGAGTAACTGACTTGCTGCTGTAAAGACACAGAAAGTTCAGAAGGTATCAGCAAAGCGAAAAACAACCCCACCACCCACCCACCCTGCTTTATTTATTGACTGCTGGCTAACTGCATCCCGTTTTCAACAGGCATTGTCAAATCAGCGCAGTCTGTGTACACATGAGCACTCCTGCCTGTCTTCTGGCCTCTGGAGAACGAGGCATTTGGCACTATTATTTTTGCCACTAGCAAACGTTTCACAGAAAAGGGGTGCTTATTGCTCGAGGTAACATTCCAGAGTGCTTTACCTAAGCCTGTAGCTGAGCCGAATAGTGTTCTCATTGCAACCCCCCCCCCACACTTTCCCTGAGAGTCTTTTCCTCAATCCATATGCTTCTTGTAGGTGTTGGGTGAATGATGACTTCGTGTATAAATCAGAGTGCTGCTTCACATGGAAAACTCTATTTGCTGAGCTCATGACATTTTCTGCGCGTAGCAGTGGGAGCCAGCTGCTGTTGAGAACTGTATACAAAGGGCACATAAATTGCTGGGTGTCATGGAAAAATTTATGCACAGGCTACATGGTTTTCCATGCAAGTTTGTTAGTGCTTTGTATGGCTGCAGGAGACGAGCAAGTGTCTGTACAAGTCTGCACCTCAGCCATCGCTCATCTTGAAGCAGTAGCGGGGCCGGAGACCTGGGCTTTGCACAGCCCTTCACTTCTACAGGACAGGGCTGCAGCATGCCTGGGAAAAAAAAATCACTTCTGTCTCTTGAGTTTTACATCTTGAATGCCATTTAAAATTGTGTTCCCTGAAAACTAACAGAGTATCAAACAAAAACAATCTTCTTTAAAAAAACAAAAGGTGTGACACCGTGGGGAACAAGAAACCTCCACCACGACACTGCACAAGCCAAGGCAGGGCACAACACGCAGCCGAAGCTCAATGGACACCCTGAGAACCCCCTCTGCAGATCTTCCTTGCATGACCAGACATCATCCTCCTTTCTCGCTGCACATTTGCCACTTGCGCAGCCTTTACTTCCCTACCCTCACTGCTCATCGCACAATTCCTCACACAACTCTTTTCAGGGCAAATGCCATAGTTCAGAACCAGCCAGGAGGAAATGGTGCTTTGATCAAACATGAATAACATTGCTGTCTTGTTTATGCTAGGCTCTTAGGTGCTAGTGTTTTGCTGTATGGATCCAAACTCGAGCGTGCTGATGGGAAACCAGGGTGCCACCGCCGTGGTAACTGCTGCAGCTTCGACACTGCCTCGCTCCCTCTGCCTAGGGAAGGCCTGATGCCGTGCTCCTGGGGCAGGTGAAGAGCTCATATTATGGGCAAGAGCTGTGCCCTGCTAAAGTAATGCAGCTGCATCCACAGAGAGGGTTGGAAAAAAAGAGAAGTCATGTGATTATAGCGAGTACAGTAATGGAAGTACAAAACGCCAGCCTAATTGGGGAGGTTTTGTTATGGGCCAGGACAGGCAAGTTGCACGTAACATCCTCCAAGCGTGGATTATGAATCTTAATCCTGTCACTGTTACCTTCCCTCGAAGTAACCTTGGTATTTAGTTAGAGAAGCTGATAAATCACAAGTTACTCATTTTCCCCCCTCTCTCCCTTTGTGCATGCGTTCGTGCATCTGTGTATATATTCACACAAAGAGCAACATATAAAAGTTAGCCTCGTGGTGTTTGTCAGTACAGGATGTGAGTAAAGAGAGTTCAGTCACTTCAAAGGTTTCTTGAAATGATCAAGTCAAGGTTAGAAAAACCACCATCAACTTTAATCACCATCAGGATTTGGTCTTGTTTTTGAAAGTACCTGATATTTGCTGGTCACCCCTCCAACGTCATTTAAATGCTGGTAATCTTGTTCATGGCAATTTCAGTAAGCCACGGCAGGCATATAATGCTTCCCCTTCTAATAGGTGCAAAGTGAGTTATTGTCACAAAGCATATCTATGAAAAAAAAAGGATGTGAAAAGAGAATCCTGCCTAATCTCTGTAATAAGGGCTTGTGAGGGTGCTAACATGGTCACCTGAATTATGCATGTCTATTGTGTTCAAATATCATAAATCGATGCATGAATACCCTCCAAATCATTTTCAGTTCATGAACATTTATATACAGAGCTCTTGAGCACTGCAAAGACAATTAGTCATATTTGTATGCCGGAATTAATTGAGAGTGAGATGCGGGAGGCAGAAAGAGAGAACAAAGAATGCTTTTTGTCAGTTCTTCCAACTGACAGGGATAATTAGATATATGAAATTGAAATTCCTCAGCAGGGGGTTTCTGTTGACAATGAATTTTCTTTTGATTCCATTCTGTTATTCTTTTATGCTGTCATCTGTGGCAATTTGTTATTCAGCTTGAAGCTTAAAAAAGCAAAGCATTCCGCTTTTATGAGTAGATGATGTCAGTTTGTACACTGCTGGGAAATAGATATTAAATGTAATCTTTAAACTAAAAAAAAAAGAGAGAGAGAGGGAAATAAAATCAGTTAAAGAGACAGTGCTCTGTTTACACAGCCCACAGAGTAAAACTTTTGTGAGAGTCGGCACTCGCTTTGATGGCTTTTAAAGCTGCTCGGGCTGTGCTGGGGCTCGGGCTGCTGCATGAGGCTGTGCCGAGGGCCACAGCCTGGGCTCAGCCTGGCACAGGCTGCTTCAGCCTGGGCTCTGCCTGGCACTGGCTGCTTCAGGCTACTTCCAAAGTGCTGGGCTTGCTGCTGGCACATACCCCTGTGGCACATTAACATCGTACTTAAGCCCAACTCTGTTCACGTTCCCAAATCCAACTCCCAACCAAAAAAAAAGCTAAAAAATAAGAAACACTTAATACAGACATTCTTAATGCTCCCAGTCCAGATTTGGCACCCAAGGCCTGTTTTTTGTGCCCTTCCCCAGGGCTTTGGCAGGTAGGGCAGATGCAGAGTCTGGCTCTTGGCTAGAAAAAGGAAAGGCATCGCTTTTCTCCCTGCTTCAGGTGGCATCTCACCCTCTCGCCTTCAGAAAGGCTCCTTCAGTGCACCACCAGCACGTGCACCAGGGAAGCTGTTGCAAAGGTCAGCTAAAGTCACTGTCTGCAAAATGATGACCTTTCTGGTAAGAAATCTGCGTGTTTACACACATCTTCCTCTGTATGACTTTAACAGCACGTACCCATGTGAGAAACACACTACATGGGCACAGGCTCTGCTACGTGAGCCTATGCATAGAAACACTCCTGACAATCAGGAACACGTATAAAACCTTGCTTAGGTTTTTTTGGCAAGGGTTTCCACAAGCTTTGCACGGAATCTGGAGTACGGAAACCCCACGCTGGTCTGCCTTCACCCTCCCCTTTTCACTGGAGCTGATCCATTGAGCTCTCCTGGCTTTCTTTTGCCTCTTTCCCTCCTCCAAAACCCCACGTTCTTTGGCATTTGTTATTTTCCAGACTGCAATTTCTCCTTCAACAGGCATCTTGGTGACTGTGGCTTTATTATATTTTATTCCACTTTGTTGTTGTTGCTGAGGCAAAAAGCCCCACAGGGTGTTGTGATGCAGCACGTGTTCCTGGGAGCCACTGTGAGCTGGCTGTGGCGCAGGGCATCCCATTAACTGCACAGCATAGCTCCACTTTGACCTCCTGCTTTATGGGAGAAGGCCCTGCTTAAAACCTGAGAAGTTAAAATAGCTGAAAAGACAGTTTGGGGGGGCTTGTCCCAGCAGTGAGAGGTGCGGGTGTCCCCACCATCCTTCATCTTAGCCTCAGTTACATCGAGTGTATCGTCCACCTTCACACAGGTTTAAAAAGGATGAACAGAAGAGTCTACAACAGGTTTTATAGAGAAGTCTGTGTTGGGTTCAGTGAGCCAGATGGAAGCAGCTGTCTGTCACGTGCAGGACACCACGTACCCCAGCCTTGCTGTTGGGGTTTGCTCAGCAAGGATGTGCTTATTGTGCAGTCAGTTGCAGAGGGCTGGTGTCCCTTGAGGCATGTCCCACACAGGACTTCTTGAGGTTCATCAGGACACCTGAAGGTGGATGGTTGAAGCCAGGAAGCCTTGCTCTCTTCATCAGACAACATTGAGTCTATCAGGGCTGTGCACTTTCCTCTGGCTTTTGCTTTGGAAAGTAGAACCATGAGGGCAGAATACATATTCACATGATCTTTCTCAAGAGCAAATTAAATTACTGTTACATGGCTGCTCCACCACAAAGGAAGGGAAGTTACAGTTTGAAGCCTTCCTTCTCATAGCCAAACATCATTTTGTAAGTCAAGTGGCAAAGCACACAGCATTATATCATACGCTGGCTTATCATAAGGGAAGAGCCACACAGATTTCCCTTTTCCACCTTCTGTGACCGAAAACAGCCCCTGAAGTTTACTCTTGCAGTTATTTCCCAGAAGAAAAAAAACCCATATGACAAGTGAAACGAGTGTGTCCCTTTTCTATTGCTCCTGTGGATGAGGGGAATTACTGTAAGTTCTGACAAGTCACTGCTGGATGCTTTCTGTGAGATAAATAATCTCACCTCTCTTAGACTGCCAGCTTCATTCCTGAAGTGCTTGCTTCTCTCCTTCTCACGCTCCTCGCAGCACGTATTCTTCTGGCTGTGGAGAGTAGAGTGCCTGGTTGGGCACTGGCAAGGACACAAGAGCTGAGGCTCATCCCCTTCCAAGAGTGTCTCACACTGCATCAGCCCAAACTCACAGCAAGTGGTTTGTGATGCAAAATCCAGGGGACATTGCAGTGGGTACTGTGGGGAACATTTTGGTAAGGGTTGAGGGATGCTGCCTTCTGCCCCACTGCTGGCAGCCTGAGCCCCTGCAGCAGTACAAGTGTTTCCTAAAGGGTTCACGCTGCCCTCACAGAGAAGCTGAGGAGCCTTTGGAGGAACAAGTGTGGGCTCCAAGCGATGCTCTGGGATGACACTGAAACGTGCTGCCCAAGTAGGGACTGCTGCAGTGCTGCTGCACCCCATGGTCTGCATGGTCTTCAGCTTTCACCTTGAAGCTTGTGTTTCTGTTTGTGAGTGCTAGAAGAGTTAACATTTACCCCAACTCCCTGTTTAGCTCCATCCTTGCAGCCATTTTCATGGTTTTCATTGAGATAAATGCAGGTTATCCACCTTTATCCCATACATCATGTCCCTTTTCATTACATTCTAACCACTTGTCCTTGCTCTATAAAATCTACCAGCCCAGATCAGGGCAACTCCTGCCTCTTCAGTCTGACCTCTGAAACACACCAAACTCTCTTTTTGTAATACAGGGGGTGACAAAACCACTCCAAGGTGTGGGGGACTTTATTTTCCTGCACCTCCGCTCTACCCTGATGAGATTTGTGCCAGATGCTACATTTCATAAAGTAAACACTCAGGCTCGTCTTCTAACTTCATAATTATGTGCATATATTCTCCACATAATAAAACTAGAATAAAATCACTACTCACCCTCAAGTAGTAAATCAAGCAAATGGTGAATTAAGTTTGTCTGATGGATGTTGCTCTTTATAAAATTAAGCTGTTTACAATGTGTGGTTCATCTTCTTTTACATGTTTAATGATTTTATTGCTTAGTATTTGTTCTATTATTCCATTATTGTCCTGTTATTGTGCAAAGGAGAAAGAAAGAAGTCACATTTCTGTGCTGTGGTTGTTAAAATCATATTGTTTTTGTGTCTAACACAGATGTAAATCTGTGTTGGGAAAGCTCTGATGCACTGCTGTTTCACCTCCAAAGAAAACATTGGAAACCACGGCGTTTCACACCCAACAGGAAGCTTTCATTTGTTTTTAACTTCTTTTTCAGTGGCATTAAACTTATTTCCCACTGAAGCAACTGCAGACAAATACTTTCCTATGTTTCTACTCCCCGACT
Source organism: Urocolius indicus (assembly GCA_013401255.1). Lineage (NCBI taxonomy): Eukaryota > Metazoa > Chordata > Aves > Coliiformes > Coliidae > Urocolius > Urocolius indicus. The sequence goes on along the minus strand of WBNH01009319.1, from coordinate 162,377 downwards.
TTTCTCCACTGAAATGCCTGAACGACACTTTCTGCTCCCTGCTTACCTAAGCAGTTCAGTCAACTTCAGGAACACTTGCAAAATATGGATTTAGACCCGAGAAGACCATTTCAGTTACACTTTTCCTCCTTTTCCTTGTCCTGGAGCTGTGTCTGGGTGGCCTGTGCCTGTGCCAAAGAGAGGAGTGTGCATGCAGCACCAAGGTCTTACTGGGGCTGTCAGGAAGCAGCAGACTCATAGGAGAGGTTTCTAACTTGTGGGCTGAGCAAGCTTTCAGGTGGACAAAGAGCCAGCACTAAGGGAAATCACAGGAAAGAGAAGCAACTGATGGAGGCTGACAAGAAATGTGGTGACTTCTGCTTGCAGAAGGAGGAGAAGAAACCTCTCCTGAGAGCTGAGTCAAACACACTGAAGGGTCTGAGAACCCCGAGGGGAAAAGCAAAGAGACAGCATATATAAATAGTAAATAAACTGCATGAGCAGTAAGGTTGTCTGAGCTTGGGAGAAGACAGGGTGGGCAAGATAGCAGCCCCCAGGGTTCCAGGAGGTACCCCACATCCCAAACCTGCTGCCACGCTGGGGAACAAGAGGATCCACGGGATGAGAGCATGACAGCAGTCAACACAGGTGTTGTATCCGGGCAGCCTCCTCCCCATAGAATCACACAATGGTAGAGTTGGAAGGGACCTTTAGAGATCATCTAGTCCACGGCCCTCGCTTCCTTCTCACCTGTGAAGCCTGGCTACAGGGGTTGATGGTGGCTTTGGAGATGAATGGAAGCCAAGTTATCATAGCCGGCAATTTCCCGCAGTTCAGTTTGTGGCCTCTGTGAACAACTTGCCCTTAGGCCTCTTTTCCACTGTAACTTCTGGAATTACACATACAGCAGTAAATTCAGCCCTCTGAGAGGATGAGGCAGCACACAAGCTCCCAGTCCTTCGAGGCTGCCAGTGGCACATTGCCATCCACACCCAGACACTGTGGTACTTCACCCATGTGAAACAAATGAGAGGCATGAAGAGCTAAGAAGGAGAACCAGAACTGAAATCTATCCCAGAAATTCCCAAGCCGCTTCTGTGACCAAAACCTCTCCTGCTTCAACCCAGAGCGTGGCTTTTATATATTAGCAAGCAACTACTCTGCTTCTTAAGAAGCCTGCAAAGATTTTCAGGAGCAGAAAAGATGCAAGTTCTTGTAGCCTACGGCTGGCAGTAACTTGCACCATGATAATTTATATTTTATGTGGGTTTTATTTTTATACACCTGCTTTTCTCTGCAATTCATAAAAAACACCCACACTGGTATCAAAGGAATTGCTCTGTCATAGAATTTATAATCCTGAGAGGTTCACATCAGGATCTTACAATCTTTCAGTCTCTTCTGACATCAAAGGTAATTTCTGGGAGGAGGAAAATATGTAAGTTGCAACCACACACACAAGAAGAATACACTCTTATCTATTGTGAACGTATTACTAACTTCTTTCTTAACTGTTTCTCTAAGCTGATCTATTACCTGTCAGTCATGCACACTGTGCTTTTCTTGTGGGGGGGGGGGGTTGTCCCATTTTTATTAAGGTTTGTAAAAAGCAAGTTTTAGGAAGAGAAAGCAGCAGAGCAGCAATGAATGACCAGCTGAACGTCAGCCAAGAGACTGCAGTGTGGGGGGTTTTCCCAGCTTTGGCTCTCTGCTTCTGCTCTCTGAGCTTTTCAAAGCCCGCGAGCAGCTCTTGGGCACTGCCATCCCTGCTTTTTCCATGGTGTGGTTCCACATTGCAGCTGGAGCTCTCGTGTCAGGGAAGGCGGGTACCAGAACCCCAGAGACAGTCGTGTTATGTGTGAGGGGGTGGAGAGAGGGGCAAGAGCCAGGCACCCCACATGTGGCACAGCCCAGGGCATGGCGGAGGCACCTGCGAATCAATCAACCCAGGGCGGCAACAGAGCCCCTGCCCCTTCACACGGGGTCTGGGCAGCAACAGAGCCCCTGCCCCTTCACATGGGGTCTGGGCAGCAACAGAGCTCCTGCCCCTTCACACGGGGTCTGACGGCCCGTGCGTGGGGCAGGGGGTCTCAGGGCCCCACCAGCCGCGGTGCCTCCGCTCCCTCATGTGTGACCCGGCGGCCCGGATCATCTTACAGGCGCTGAATAGCAGAGGGAAGGGCCGGCTGTGTGGTCACTGTTTTCAATATCCCTCCTGCTAGCCATTACATCATCCAGCCACTCTCTAAGAGGATTTTCAGCAGGCTTGGCTTCGTTATTAAAATAGTAATTAATTTTTTCCTCTTCACAAAACCCAAGGACCTTCAAATGGAGGCCTCGGGAGCGAGGGCAGCTTCCTTTTGAAAGTGGCCTTTCTAGAAGCCATAATCGGCTCTCCAACTTTACAGTACACATGTTCCCCAGTAAATGTGATTAAAGAGCCACACAAAAAAGCCCTTGCAGAAAATTAATTCAGTTTCCAGAATAAAAAGTTTGATAAAGTTGTGCAATGCTCCAATGACAACACATAATAGAAGTGCAGAGTTTTATCCTCTTGAAGGATAAATGAGCGGCCAGAAAGGTCTGGTAGTTCCCAGAGTAAAAACATCTGCTACAGCTAATTCACTTTAGCTTTTGATTGTAAAATTCATTAGCCATATCAGGCAGCTGTAGTTTCAAACATGTTGCTAGGAAGTACAGTTTTACAGGCTGGGACGCTGTTTGTTCTCCCCAGCAGCGGTGAGGTAGCACGAGCGCCCCGTGAAACAGCCTCCTGCCACCCAAAAACAGGGCTTGAGGCGAAGGGGAGGGAGGGTGAGCAGGAGGCGCGGGGCAGGATGCAAAGAGGTGCCAAGCAGTGCCAGTGCCAGGGTGGCTGCACACTGATCATGGTCCTCTCAGCTCACGTGGATTAGCCCTGCTAACTTGGCTTCAGTTTAAAAGAAGCACCTAATGTGAACCAGGGACAGAGAAACGGTGTTTGAGATCATTATGCCCCATCAGACTGGTGGTGGCCAACGTGTTGGTTTTTGCAATCCAGAAAGATTGCTTCAACACCTGTCAATCCACCACTGAGGTCAGTCAGTGCTGCACAAACATTGTCCCTCAAGAAAGGGTGACAAGCTGACACCTGTGTACCTGTTGCTGCCTCTCCATGGGTCACGACGGACCGTGCAGGGAGACACACGAGGGTGCAGGGACAGTCAGCTCGGTGAGGATAAACTCCCTTGGGCCAAAACTGCTTCCAGCACAACATTTTTTGTACTGTTAGCTGGGAAGGATGGAAGTCGACACTTTTCTCCACTGCAACGGGGATTTGGAGAAACTGTTGTAAAAAAGCATCAAAGCACCGCCAATTCTGCAAATTACCCACACCAATGAAGAATGTATTTTTACAGGCATATTGCAGGTAGCTTCTGCTGCTGCACTTGCATTTGGTGTTGGTGCTTTTTTGACTGAGAACTGACTGATAGTTGCTACCATTTCCCACTTACTGTGGGGGCACTTGGTGTTCAGGCCCTCCCTGCACTATCCTCCCTTATGTAGTCCTCAAGAACTAAGCTACTGGGTAACTCTGGCCACTCCTGATGTTCTCCCGAGGTGTGGAGAGAGGTGCATTTGACAGCAGAGGTTGTTTTTCTGCTGCAGGACTCTCTTTTTGTTTTATATATGCTATTCTGGGCACTGTTCAGATCCATTCACTTACCTGAGCCTTTAACTCAGCATCCCTCTAGGGCCACACTCTCTGCTGTGACGGGAGCTTTTATTCCCTTTTAATTCCTGTTGCAGTCTCAGGTGCCATTCAGGAGGTACTGCATCAAAACAAACAAACAGGAAAATAAAATATATAAATAGGTAAATAATACACCAAAGATTTGGTTACACTTCCAAAACCACTGCCTTCTTACGTGGACTATTCTCAACTTTGCTGGCAGCCGTTTCGTTTTGCTTCTGACACTGAAAAGGGCTACACAGTACCTGAGGTGTCAGGTGAAAATTAAATAAGACTCCTTTGTCTCATACACACAGGCTTCTGTGCCTCTCTCCCTCTTCCCCAAAGGCCTGCTGGATACTGCGTGATTGGGAATAAAGACATTTTTGGGATGAGGAGATAAAGAAAGAAAGAAACAAACCCCACTGCTACGTGGAAGACTGAAGCTGGTCTTAATCCACAATCCTGTTGAGCTGGAAAAGCACACAGTATGCACGGGACTGCAGAAGAGCAGGGGCTGTGTTGTCCTGGGTGGTGGAGCCCAGCTCGCTGTGTTTTTACCACAGTGTACTGCAGCTCACATGCTGCACTGTGGCACACATTCAACTCCCCACCTCAAGGCAAAAGAAGAGGGTGGATTTGGCCTGAGCAAGTTTTCCTGTCTATACCCTCTACCATCTCACACTAGTGCAGACCATCCCTTTCTGCTCCTGCTCTACATGGGCAGGATGGATATGCATTTCAAGTTTTCAGTCACAAACAGTGCTGAAAAATGAAGTGACATTCTCCTGCAGTCCATGCTGCAGAGCATTTGTTGTTCATGTTGAAGTAAACAATGAAACATGCCCGATCATTTCACACACGGTCTTCTGCTAGAACATTAGGTCCAAACAAGGGCATCAGTGGCTTTCTCATCAACACAGGCTTCTCAGAGTTCTCTTCCCCCACTCCCTTCCATGCTCTGGAGGAACCTCCAACCACTCCTCATCCTCAAAGGCAGAGCAAGCAGAGCAATGCCGGTATATAGACAAAACAGCGTGCAGTGCTGTTTTATTACAGCCTGTGTTCTCAAATCTGCTCCTTTGCTGTGGGCATCCACAAAAGCCCCCCAGTTGCATGGGGATCTCAGCGTGGGGATCAGCACGGTTGCTGCAGCAGTTCCGGGGAGCTGGCTGCAGTACCTCCTGTCGCTCCGTGCCTCCCTGGCGAGAGGGCAGCGTGGCCAGCTCCCATGCGGCACGAGGTGCGGCGCATGCGGCACACCTCTGCTCTGCTTCTGCATTCGGGGCCACAGCTCTGCCTTTGGCAGCCTCGGTAACTCCAGCCCTGCTTGCTGTGAACCGTTCTTTTAAAGCCTAACCCCGGAAAGGCCGCTCATGAGCAGCCTGCCAATGGTGAATGCTGCCCCCCTCACCGGGCAAGCTGCAGCCTCTTCCCACGTACTGCTGCGGCTTTGCTGGCCAGGGCACGGAGCTACAGCTCACTCACTCCTACAGAACTTACGCCAGCTTTGAATACGGACCCCACATCTCTGGAAATCCACTGGATGACCAAGTGAGAAGAGGGTCTTCTAGGAACAGGACCAGAAGAAAAGCAAACAAACGACCCGGATCCTTTCACGAGGCTGTGGATTTAAAAGACTGACAGAAATACTTTCTCTTAATTTGCCAACTGAGCAAGTTTGGAAAAGCTTCTGTTCAGCACAAAGTTTATCCACCTGAGAGAAAATTAAAAGAAAGCTCAAAATAAGCTTCAGGATGCTGACTGGAATTCATTTATTTGGCTCTGTTTTTACCCCTTTTACAGGAAACAAACACTTTGAATGGGGCCAGGTTGTGCTCTCGGAACTCAGGGTCAGTGTAATAAAAGCGGAGCACTGAGACTGCTCACAACAGAAGCAATTTATTGCCAAATGTATTTAATGTTAGATCCCTGAAAATAACAGATATGCCTGCTCCCTGCAATTTACTGCATGCTATGATTGGAGATGATTCTTTTTTCCCCCCTTGAGACAACATACACAATGATGACTAAGAAGAGATGTTAAACGGAACACTCACCTGCATGGGGCAAAACCAGGCTCACAGTGCAAGAGGATCACAGACTGTGTCACCTTCCTGCTCCTTGGGATGTTTCGGTCTCACAGTACTCGGGCTCTAGGAATAAGAAACAAAGTAAGACTGTGATATTTATAACGGAGAAGCAGTGGAAGCTGTGACTTATGACAGGGATCTGCATTCGTTTTCATCATTTATATGAAATATGATAAATTTGATCATTTATAGTACATTTATATGAAATCAGAAGCCCAAATTCAAATGATCTATCAGGATACAAATCAAATGTTCAACTTGATGGCGGTTCAAAAGCAAGAAGAATGTTGCTGCAAAGATTGTACAAATGAAATTGCAGAGGAACAAAAGAATGTAACGAGATTAAACCACAGCTGTAATCAGAAATCACCCTGTTTGGGGTTGCCCTCAGGAGGGCTGAGGGTTGGTGTCATCAGCCCTGCAATGCAAAGCTTACAGGCTCTGGCTGTTTCTTTGGAAAGCATATTGCGTCATGCCTATGCCAAAAGCCCTCTCACCATGGGCCAACAACCCTGCCTTTGAAAATACATTGTTATTCTGTATGTCTGTATGAAGACAGCATTGCACTTGAGCATAATGCTTGAAAGAGCATCCCCAAACTCTTCCCCTCAGAATCTAACTCGAAACAGTAATTTTCTTTTTAAAACCCCCTTTTCCATAGGGTGCCACAGCATTATGGCCAAAGCCCCATAGCTTAATTCTACTTGCTGAGAGCAAACAGAAAATCTTCCCCAGCCTGACTGTTCTCTGTCCCTGGTGATTTTAGAGAGCGCACTTTTTCTTCTTAAACACGATATAAAGTCTTTATTATTTACTGTGGAAGTTTCCACCACTGAAATAATGATTGCTAATATAATTGAGTGAGAACATTCTGTTTCCTAGTAGACAGAGGTCCTGTGCAACCTTGCACATTTAAACAAAATGATTACCAGCAATCACCTACTTGAAATTCCTCCAAGGGTTTTTGTGTGGAGCGTATGAATACACGGGAACAAAGACAAAATACACATTTTGTTCTATTTTAGTGGTTCTACTTAGGTTTGAACTGGGAAGCTGCAGAACTGGGAACGATCATTTTGTTCCATTTTTTTTTCTGAGTTTGACTAAATAAGTTAATTGCCCTAAGATGGAGATCTTGGGATTTACTTGCGTGAGCTGTGGCAACACAGTACGTGAGCTGCACACAGAAGTAACTACAGAATCTGTCGTGAGACACATGGACAAAATGAAACGGCAGTTGGGAAGAATTATGCAGGAAGATCTAAGCATTTTAAAAGTCTCTTTTTATCTGGGAGACTAAGACGTGTCCAGGTAGCTAGAACAGGCCCAATCCAAACACGCCACGGCTTCCACAGTGTTGCCTGGGTAGGGGCTGCAGAACTTGCTCCCCCATGTCTCAGCAATGAGAAATGAAACAGAGGAGGATGACACTGGCAGAGCATGCTGAAAATAGGGGTCCAATCATTTGAGAAGATCCCTCTCTAGTGCTCAAACTGGAAAGGGGAAGGACAGTTTAGGAGAGCTTTCAAAAGCACATCGGCCAGCTGGAAGCCAAACCTTGAGGAGTAGGAGTCCTCTGCCTTTAGTTAACACTGTTGTATCGTTCCTTTGCTTCCACCATGTATTTCCATCAGCAAAACATTCAAGCAAAGATTTAGTTTTGATTAATGCTGCTGGGTCTGAGCACAAGCTCAAGCTTTAAACACGTGTCAAATTGAGTTAAACTCTCCCTTAGCTACAGGGCTGCTGTACCCTGGTCTTTCTGCATATCCTCTCCCAACAGCTGATACCACCCCTGCTCCCTGCTGCACTAGCCTAGGAGGGAAAATGATGGAGCTGGAAGTTTTACCTATGCTGAACATTCTGAGGCATGCTATTAGCATGTGCTTTTCAGTCAGTTATTTATTGGTGGTGCGTTTCATTTCCCATGCCTGGGAAAAGTACCCCTAGCTGCATTATATCCTTTATCCCTGCCTGTGCTTATCCCTTTGGCTCTCCCTTAAGTAGCTAGTATTCAGCCTGTCACAGGTACGCCAGGCTAATAGTTCAATCACTGGGGAGAAGGGGGGAGGAAGATGAAAGGGCAGGAAATGGCTGTCATGGCCCCAAAGGAAATATTTGTAGGAAAAGGAGCACAACAGCAAATAAAGTGCTAATTAATGTCCAATTCCAGCACTGATATACGGACCACAGCAGTAGGCAAAACCCAGCCTTCTGTTCCACTGGCTGCTCCAGAGCTTTTGTGTTGTAGCTCTATGCAGGCGTGCATCTGCAAGTTTGGAATCTATACAGTTTGTCAATCCCCTCCTCAAGACACAGCTTGTGTGTAACTGAGATTTCCTTTCCAGTATTTTTTTTTTGAGGGATTGGGTTTTTGTTCAAATTCATTTGACTGAAGCTGGTTTGTCTGTGCTGATGCTGACTTGCTCAGTACATCCTGGATTTACAGTAGTAAACACTCTAACTGGAACCATTCTGGGAGGCGGGGTGGAACAAGGTCATATCTGACAAGCTGGGTAAGAAAAAAAGATTAAACTCTCCCAGGCCTAATGGGGCTTTCATGGGGAACACTGGACACCACTCTCAAATTTGGGTATCTGGCATTTACGGTGGTAATTTCTGTCTTTGTCTAGCAGAAGGTATCAGGAGTGAACCTTCTGTTGGGGAAGGTGGGAGCAAAAAGAAACACAGCAACTGGCACAAGGAACTGACTAAATCTGTTGTTCAAAGAACAAAAGTGAAAGTTGAGATTCACAAAGGAATGTCATGATGATCAATTATTTCTGGTGTTTAGTACCTGAGAATCACATCTTAAGGTGAAATGTTGTTTGCTGATGACTGAATGCCAGAAATAATAATCTGACATTAAGCTTTTGTGAATCTGACCAAATGAAAGTCTAAAAAGGGAAATTTATTGAGCAGAGTGCATTTGTTTCAATAATGCAAAGCTTTTAGAACTGACTGAACTATTACTCATTACACCATAATCATAAAGGGAACACAATAGTTATTATATATATATATATATACATAAATAATCTCTCACTTAAATAGAGTTAGAGATATTGCCTGAACCACAAGAAGACAGGCAACTTCAGAGCCCATTTCTGCCTCAGAACGTGGCTCACGGCAGCTTTGTGTGGACACACAGGGGGATGCTGGTTACAGCACAGCACATTGCAAGTCCCACATCCATGGAGGCCGCAACTCCAGCTGCCCCTGTGGGCTCAGAGCAGGGGCCCAGGGAGAGGCTCCCCCTGCGAGATGCTGTCCTTAACAGAGACACTGTCACAGCTATAAAATCACAGCAACAGTCAAGATTCAGCTATGGAAACAATTTTCTCTCTGCAGGCCTTCTGGAGGCTTTATGTGGAGGTGTTTTTTTTTCCTGAAACAAGCACCTTTGCCCAGTTTCTGCTGTGCATGGTGAAGATGGGAAGTTTTAAGCACAGCTCCCCTGCAGCTGCATTCTTGGGCAGACACAATGCTCACGTAGCACTGTATGTTTATAACACTGCTCTCGGTCAGAAGCAGAAAGCGGTTTGTAGATCTGGCTCTTCACAGTCCTACGTATCAAGTCATGGTTTGCTCCTGTATGTGTTTGTGTCAAGCTGTGGGCAGGCAGGAATATAATCAAGAATATCTGATCCTTTCTTTCTTTTCTTTTTATTTTAATCTTGCAGATTAACAAAGAAATGATGGAAATTGGCTGCTAAGCACCCCAGTAAAGTAGATGAGGATTCTCCACCTCTCTCTCTCAACTGCAGTTCTGGCCAGGGACCTTTTGAAATTGTCTGCATCTGAGTCACTGCTTTGACACTCATGAAGGATGTCACAGAGGTTCAGTAAATTTCATTTCCCAATGTTAAATGTACTTATGAAGCAAAAGCAAAAAGCATGTGAGAGGAAATTTCCTTCCCTGGCTGTGGTCTTGCCTCTGTTGTGGTGGCTCCTCCTCGGGCAGGAATTCCTGGGAGCTGGATAAACACAGGTGTGCCCAACAACCGGGCTGCCAGACAAGATAGCTGGGATGGAGAAGAGCACCTTTTCTTTGAGAACAGAAAGTTTACAGGCTTCAAAGGATTAGATCAACTATGAAACACACATCATTTGCTTCTGCAAGGGGGAATGTTTCCATTTGTACGTGAGCACTTGTTACTTGACCAGACTCAGAAGGAGCAGGATGATAGGTCCACACATGATTCAGCGCATCACTGATCTGGTCTGTTTCCAGAGGCTGACTGGACTTTGGCAAGTCACATCTCTTCAGTGACTCACAAGGCAAACAGCGTCAGGACAGGCATAGGAAACAAGAGACTTCCTGCCCTCCCAGTGTGCTTTAAATCATTCCCTTGCTTCTGCTGGATTCACTTTTACTTTGGGAATTTTTACACGGGGGCTGAGATTTGTCTGTTTTCACCAGAACTTTGATAAGGTGGAGCTTGATTAGCCCGGAGCATAAACACTGAAGTATTGGGCAGAGAAAGGAGTCGATGTAACATAGTTTAGAACAATTCAACTGAATAATTGTTTTTCACACCGTTTTTCTGCCTTCAAAACCGCTGGATCAAAATGAAAAATGTCTTCTGATTTAAGAAATTACACTGCCTTTTTTCCCAGGGGCATGGATAATTTTTTGCACCAGCTGCCCTATTATTAAATTATTTCCACTTACCAAGTCATTATGATATTTAATCTTCACATTATTATTCATCATAGCACTCAGAGGCTTCAACTAGGTTTAAGGTACCATGTGGCTTAATGGCTCAGTAAGCTTTTAGGCTCCCAGTATCAGACCTTTTTACAACACTGACAATAAAAGTTAATTTGAAGAATAGGGGCTACAAAAGCCTTTTCAAGTACAGAGAGCAAGCGAGAGACATTGCATCTGAAGATTTAGTCCAGGGTTGCTTTATATTTATTTTTAAATGATGCCTGACTCACCAACAAAACATTACAGTAAGGAACAGATCCTGCCCTAAGAGTGGAACAGTACTGCTGTAGCATTTGAAAACACAAAAAAAAAAACAAAAAAAAACCAGAAGGAGACAGTATCTCTTCCTCAGAGAGTCTACAGATGGTTGTGGAAACAGAGGCATGGGGAGGGAGAAGACTGAAAAGCAGACGTGAAGCAGAGCTGAGGAAGAACCCACATCCTTCAGTCCCAGGCCTGACCCTCTTGCTCCTGCTCTCTCCTCGCTGCAGGAAGAGAGCAGGACAGGAGCCATCCTTAGTGTGAGATGTAATCAAACAGGTCACTGTGGGAGGCTGAGATTAGGCTGCTGCTTTTAGTATGGAAGCACCATGTCAGTGATTACGCCTCACGTGCAAAAAAAAGGCGGGAGGTGGTATCCTACAACAAAATATTTCTGATGCCTTAAACAAACAAAACCTTTTACATCTACATTTTTCTCCTTGATCACCCGTATAAAGGTGTAAATTACCCATTGATATTCATGCTATTGTCAGAATATAATTCACCACGGAGAGGAATGTTTTTATACAGCTAGCTTCTTTGAGATGTGGCTCCATCAGCATAATTGGATGGCGTTTTTATGTGCTGTATCTGAACTGTACTGTGTTGTGTAGTCTTTTGAGGGAACAGAGACTCATTGACTTCGTTTTATTTCCTGGGGGTAATGTTTTTGAAAATAGATGTGAATCCCAACATATCTGTGCATCCTCACTGTAGGTGAAGGCATTTATCTGGCATCTGGATAGATGTGGACTTTTGCCTACCTACAGCCTTCTCCAGCTGCTGCCTAAGCCAGAGTTTGGTTCCAGCAGAGCAGGCTGCCCCCTCAGATCAAGGCTAAGCTGCTGTCTCTCTGTGCGTGGTGTGCTGTGGCTCCTGGTGTGTTCCCTCAGGAGAAACTTGTGCTGTGTGCGTGGTGTGCTGTGGCTCCTGGTGTGTTCCCTCAGGAGAAACTTGTGCACTTGTCCTCTTAATTCCATTCTTAGGTGAGGAAGTATTATCAATAGGCTCACAAAAGGGAAAATGAGGCACAGGATGCACAATGTTCTGCCTGACAATTTAAACATTTGTGATTCTCTTCATGTCAGTATTGACTAGATAACTTGGTCTATGGTTGGGATCCCACAGCATCAGGGAAGTTACATAAACAGGCTTGTGTGGATCCGTGCTGTCTGACAGTCCCTGGGTCAGCATTTCTCATGGTACTGCCTAACTCTCCACGTGCCTTCGTGTGCCTGAGGAGAGCAGTAACATCCTCTTCTCCCATGGCAGGTCTACTTCTTCCATAAGATCTCAAAAGTCTTTCAGATGTACTAAAATTATTGGACAGGCCTTTTAAATGTTTGAGAGCAGCTCAGAGATCATAGCTGGTGTAAACAGGTGAAGCCTCACTGCCTATAAAGGCCTATGAGAAAGCCAGTCCCATGCTTAAGTCCATTTTCCTTGGGCAACTCTCAAACATGGTGTTTTTCATATCATTTGCCATTTGTTGCACTTCTTAGTTCTGCAGAAAAAGCATCATGATAAGGGTGCATTGTTGTGTCTGCACCAGAGCTCTCCTGCAAGGCTTGCCAATCAGTCTGCTCTCATGTGAAAGACCCACCACAACTTCCAACTGCTACAGATTACTGTACATCTTAGTCACATTAAACTGTATGGGAAAGAATAAGGAATGCACAACAAGTAGGTATGTAGATGAAGTGTGGACCTAAGCAAATAGCTCATCCAGAACAAGATACCCTCCAAAACGACTGGAACAGGTTCAGGAAAGAACTGTATCTCTCCACGAGAGAAGGCAAAGTTGCTAAATGGAAGTACAATGAAAGAAAATAGTTTTTTAGTAAAGCAGAGCCACAGATGGGTTTAACAGAAAAAAATTGTGTGGGAAAAGTAAATAAGTCATCTAACAAAGCAAATAAATGTTTGCTTTTTGCACTCTTATTGCACTAGTGTGTTTAGGCAAATGAATCATCGGAGCAATATCAGTCTCACTGAAGAAACTCCTACATTAGGTATTGAATACTTTAGACTGGAAAGTCAGATGCATGGTTTTTGCAGATCGTGGTCCCACAACCGAGGAGACAGACAGAAGATCCTGACTTGAACTCCAGCAAATACATCAAAATTTACAAAGATGAAGAGCAGAACCCAGAGAAGGTTTGAAGTTTTGGACGGGAGATGAGACACTGCAGACTAAGGTCAGCAAACCATGGGAGCAAACACAGAGAAACTTCCAGAAGTTTCTCACTAAAGGACATACTCCCCAAAATGCCAGTGCTTGCTCAGTAGAACAAGCTCTCCAAGCAGACCTCTCCTTCTTGGTGACACTATTGTCTGGTGGGATGATTTTTTTAAGCAGCAATTCTCAGTACGTTTTGCTAACTTCCATAAAGCTCTATGCATTTATGTCTATGCCCAATTTTCTTAGCAGATATGTTTGCAGGATTCACTGTGGCTTTTCTTTATCTGCATACAAATTAGCTTCTTAAATATAATGTTCTCCTAATCACCTCTCTAGCCCTCCCTTCTTTAGGGCAGCTTGCGATGATGCTTTCAATGCAAAGGGCATCAGGTGCTGGTTTCTTCTGAAATCCATCCTCTATTCTTGTCCTCCTTCTTCTGCCATGCCCCAGGAGGAGCTCATCTTCAAATGTGTAGATTGCATTTTAAAAGATAAATGGGAAGCTGTGGGTGTCCAGGGCAGCCAGCTTCATCTGTAGGAATGTGATTAGACTCAGCCAGTGGAAAGTGCAACTACTTAATGCTTCCTAACTTATGAAAGGATGGTGAGCTCCTAGGAGACTTCAATCATGTTTAGAGGAGGTAACAAAAAGAAAGAAAGAAAAAAATATATTACAATTCAAAGGGTTAAAACAAAGTTGACTTCTCAATCCTTCTTTCTTCCTTTACCCCGGGGTTAATGGCAACGGGGACTGTATATGTTATGACGTATGGCATCACTTCAGCTTGTTTTCACAGTCTGCCAGTGGCCAGGAAAGTGTGGAGCAATAATATTGCAGTATTTATTCGAAGACAATAAGCAGTCATTGCTGAGCTAGGGAAGCCAGGCCATGTTTATCTTCATGGATTTAGTCAGCTGGGAGATGAATAAGAGCCAAACTTGAACAAGCAAACATTTGCCTTCTTCTCCACAATGCAGCTATTTCACTTTGCATGGCTGAAGACATAAATCTTTCTTCGGTGGCAAGCAAATAGCTTCAGATACATGGCACTAGCGAGGTGTCACAGGACATCAACTGAATACTCATGACCCTGAGTGTCCACAAAAAACCACAATACATCTTTCAACAAAAAATGGCAACAATCTTATAAGGCTTCAGCGGGAAACATAAAGAGCTGTAATTCCCTCTGTGAACCGGTCTCTGACTAAATATCAGCTGTAAAAATGACTTCCTATCTATTGTTCTGCTCACAAAGGGAATGATAGGAAATTATTGATTGTAGCCACCAATTGTTGCAGTGCAAATACAGAAATAAGGGTTCCAAGCAGGTATAAAGCAATTTAACTTCTATTGATGTCTTCACAGGGCGACAGGAACGTTTCAGGAAACCCTCCCATACAGGCTAAAGGCATAATGACTTCATTGATATTTGCTTGGTGCATGAATTAAAAATTCTATACCTCTTTGGATAGCTAGGCAGTCTCATGTCATAAAGATGAGGTGAGGAGTAATATTCTGGGACCTTGATGTTTTTAAGTGGTTGTGCAGTACAATGCAGGGACTGTAAAGCTATTGCATTTCCATGTGCAGTTCCTTGGCCCGGAGGCACAGTGAGATGTTATGAGTTGTTGTACCTGTTTTAATCCTAATATTTCCTGAAAGCCCTTCACTCAAAACCCTAAACAAAAAACTAAGAGTAAGTCCTCCCTGGGTCTGGCCACTGCAGGCACTCACAGTCTGGAGAGCAGTGAGGCAGGCTTTCACCTCTCACGTGTTTACTCTGGTTGGTGTGTATGTGGGTACTTTGGCATCATTTGCCCAATATAACCTGGGCACCCACCTCTGTGACTCACTTCCCAAATTCTGTGGGAAAGAAAACTGGGTGCATCAGTCAGAAACAAAATTATAAATCCAGCAGCAGGTCCCCCTGTGCAGATTATGCACACACCAGACAGTCAGTCCAGTTACCCAGTCACTCAAACACTGGCCCATGCAGTGCTGCTGCACTGGAACTGCACGTGAGGAGACACAGACAGAAAGCAGACATCTCAGTGCTATTGCTACTCCAAAGCTTTGTGGCCAGGTGGGTCCTGTACTCCCCAAGGCATTTTTTCCCTGGGGATGGTGTGTGTGTAAATGAGGATTTGGCTGTGAGCAAGTCTAAGGATAAATTACACTGTTTCTGTGATCCTTGTGGCCATGTGCCTCCCCATTTCTCCCACGTCTAGGAGGAGAAGAGGTGAGGTGAAGTTATAAAACCAGATGCATCAGGAATACACCAAGAACTCCATTCCACTTTTTTTTTGTCTTCTCAGAGTGAGAGTCATTTGTTAACCATGCAAAAGCATTTAAGTAAAGCAGGATTGCTACTTGTTCCTTTTAACTTCCGCTTATTTTCAAGACATTCATTGCAAAGGATCTGCCCCAAGCAGCCAGACCCTCTGTTGCTGTAAATAGTCGGCTGCAAAAATGTCCAGGAGGAGAAGGCAGATGGCATGTCCAGGAGCACAACCCAATCTACACTGTGATCTGCTTACTGTGTCTTCCCAAACTGTAGGTGAGGTATTGTTTGAGCAGCTGTTAGAGATGTGGGAGGGGAGACAGCATGAAATGAAATGGATTAATAAAAACACAGAGAGAAGTACACAGAAATGTTTTCTAGTAATGAGAGTATAAAAACCTCAGCAGCTCCCCTGTATCAAACATAATGCTCCCCTTCATATGCACAGTACATAAAATAGCTCTCCCCAGCCTGTGGGGCTTCCTGCTGCCAAACACACAAGCTAAAGTGCTGTGCTCTCACATCAGGAAAGAATAAGTGGCCCAGAGCCATCGCTGGGCTGTTGAATCCAGGCCGGCATATACGTTAGGCCATGGACTCCTCCTGCCTTTTCAAAGTGTATGTGTTTGGAGTTGTTGTCTGATGGAAAAGCGATGTGTTCCCAGGTAAAGACAGCTCTTTGCCTCACACTGTACCTTAAAAGAACAGAAGGGCAGTCTCATTCTTCTTCCACCTTCTCCTCTGCAGATACAACAATGTCCTTGCTCCTAACAGCTTCGGTGCTTTATCAAGAAATGCTGGTGGCTCTGAACTGCTCAAAGCAACACTCACCTGAAAGAGAAAGAGGTCTGGCATTAACACCTTACCTTCCAACCCCAGTTGTCTGTTGGAAGTTTGGACTCAAGGGAATGGCATAGAAAGAAAAATAAGAAGCCCTTAGCCTCACTTTTAATATAAAGTCTGCTCCTTACCTCAAAATACAACTCGCTTCTGGAAAGGAACTCTGCTGGTGGCACCACAAGCTTCCACACATATTGAGCTTCATTGACAGCCAGATGATTCCTTTGCACTTTTGTAAGCCCTGTTGTCATTTGTGCAGGCACTTCAGTGTGGGCTGGTCGTGGGAACCCTCTCCACGTCTCAGTGTCCAAAGGCAATGCTCCAGGGACAGACACACTTTAGGTCTTCATGGTCAAAGCATAGGGAAGGGGGCTCGCTGGTGTCCAGGAGAGGCTGGAATACAGCTCGTTGCCCTCTGAAATAAGGTAAAAAAAGATAATTTATGGTGCATTTGCAGGTCTAACCTCCATTAATTCCTCTCTAAAAGAGGCAGATCTCAAAATAGTTGCTGCACATTTCAGATGGGTTTTTAAGGTCTTTGACACTTTTAGTTGACATGATTTACATATCTGACTAGCAAATGATAAGGTTTGTCCATGTACACAAGTTACAGATAGGCAAAATCATTTTTAAAGCAGAATAAGAACACCAGTGCACAAAGAAACATCCATCACACTTTAACTCACACTGCAATTCTCCCCATGCTTTTTCAAACAGGAAAAATCCACTTCAAATCCCATTTGTGTCACTGAAAAACACATCTTGGACTCTTTAGGATAGACGGTGGTTCAAACAGTCAGACACCCTTCTGCATGATAGGAACTATTTCCCTTTAACGACCTGGGTACCTCATCAGTGAGCTCAGTTGCCAGGACACAGTCACCATTGGCTATCAGCTTAGGCCCATGCAATTGAATAAATCCAATCCTTGACACTAAGAACACAAAGAAAACTTAACCATTTACCCATTACTCTACTGATCTCAACTGTCTTGTTACAGGTGGGGGTTCTCCTCATACTTGGTGGTAAGAAACATCAGTCTGAAAAAGCAGGTGGGATCTGTCTCTTACTTCACTTGTCGATAGGGCAAACTTCAGAGCTGCTTGTTGAGAAGAGGCAGGTCAAAGCTTGGCTGGATTCATTTCAGGAAAGAAAAATGCATGGGATATTACCATACTAAGATGTTACAGACATTTTAAATCCTCATTCAAGAAAGGCTTCAGTTCTCCTGATTTACCATCAGAGCACAGAGTTGGTTACCTAATTTAACCTCTCTCTATTTCTAGCAACCTAGGAAAGAGCACAGCTGGACAAGATTGCCTCCCCTCCCCATCTCCTTTCTGAAGCAGGTGTCTTCCCACATCATCAATTGCCTGGCCTGTTACACACAAGTGCTCAGGTTCAGGGATTGTGACGACACCTCCTGAGTTTAAACCTGCTCTAAAGCATTTACAAGTAAAACAGCTTGTATTATACATAGTTAATTATTTTGCAACATGCCAGCTAAACAAAGCAGTAGTCACACAGGCCAGACGTGCAGCCCACTCCACCTCAGCCCCATACAGTAGGCGAGATGAGGTCTGTGAAGGGCGATATAGATTAATTACCCACTGGCACAGATTCATGCAAGACACACCAATTAAAGCCCAGTGAAGTGAGGTTCTGATTCAATATATTTATTTATTTTATCACTACTATTGAATAGTTATAGGGGAAAAAAATAATGAAAATGGTTTTTAAACCCCCTTCTCACTCTGGCCAGGCAACCATTCAATATTTCCCAGGCCACACAGGCTCTGTGGGGAGTGATGCTCTGCCAATTATTACTGGCGGTGCTGGGATGCAACAGCAGCAGCACCTGAAGAGAGCTCACGTGGAAGGCAGTAACCTTCACCCTTAAAACTATGGGAAGAATTATAGCAGAGAGGAATGAATAGACGTGGGACTGGATGAGATTTCAGAAAGCTGCTCACTATAAAGTAAAATAAGGGAACAAGTCTGAAGGTAGGGTTAGGAACAAGGAGGAAGAGGGTGAGGATAATGGTTGAAAAGCAGCCAGCCTCAGAAGTGTGTCAGAGGGTGATGGAGCAGATGCACAAAATTGTATTGCCTCCTAAAGCAGGAGGAAGATGTTGAAGAAGACATGCATGTGAGCATGACCAAGGGAAGACACTTGCTTTGTTGCTTGAAAAGCATCATATGTAGCAAAGGCAAAGACAGTCAGACAATCTTACCAGCTAAACAGCCACCTACATCAGCCCTATTTTATCCTATTCCAAAACATTTGCCATGGTGTTTTGAAGAAATTACTAGGAACATTTCAACTGGTCCATTTCTTCTGGTTTTGAATCATAGCATACCAGCACAGCAAAATTCCCACTGCCATCAGCTGTGCCAGAAGTTGCCTCTGACCATTTCCCACCCGCAGCCCCAGTCCCACAGCCAGCTCGGGCACCAGGCGCTGCCATGCTTGCAGTGAACAAGTTCCTCCCCCCCCCCCCCCCCAAAACCCCTGTACAGATAAAGCAGCTTCACAGAACCTGAATTCTGTAAACGTGGGAGTATGTCTTAATTTTACTTCCAGGAGTAGTAAAAGCAATTAAACCAATTAAGTGCTTCTATTAGTGCAGATAAGCATACACACATGTCAGCGTTTGCCTGAGTGGGTGCCTGATGCAGTATCAGCGCAGACCTTCAGGTCTGGTTATGTGTATTTCGTCTGTCTGAACGATCAAAGCTTGAGCCAGTCAGTCCTTAACTTGGGTGCAATTCTGAGCAGCAACAGATATTCACAAACAGCCTTTACCCCCTTTCCCAGCGCTGTTTCCCCATGAAGGTTCCCGCTGTGCCATGGGAAACACGTGAAGTGTTTCTGATGTCCAGCCAGGGACTGATTCCCCCGATTACACTGTCATGTACCGGCAGAGGCACACTACTGCACCTGCTCACACAAGCTGCAGCAGCAGGCTGGATCCTTATTTCACACAATAAATCCAGCTGCAGCTTTGTACAAGTTATCTGGTTCACTCCATGTGCTCCTGAGACAGCACGTTACGCTCACCCTGGTCCCATGCAGTCTGTTGGTACAACAGTGGTGACCAATAACTCGTGTTTGTCTAAATAATTCAAAAGGAGGGAAGCATGTGCAATATGCTGCTGAGTGATTTTGTTTATCTATCACCATTTGATGTCAATTAGATACCTTGCACATGTAAAACAAAAGTAAGTGTAATTTTTCCATCTCGTGTCCCACAAGCTGTGCTTTCTGACGGCTTCTCCTTCAGCTCCAAAGAGCCCTGCATTTTAGTATGTCCTCAAATAAGCTTTTTCTAAAAAATATTATTTATTAATTAGCACTATGCTGACCCACATACAGTGCACATTGTATTTATTACCTTGTATTTATCATATTATGTTGATTTCACAGAATCACAGAATCTTAAAGGTTGGAAGGGACCTTGAGACATCATCCAGTGCAACCCCTCTGCCAGAGCAGGACCACCTAGAGTAGGTCACACAGGAACTTGTACAGCTGGGTTTGAATGTCAAGATTTTCAGGACAGATCCAGAAGGCCCTTGAGGGTTGGGAAAGTGAAATTATTAACAAAAAAGCACAATATTCCATTTTGCTATTTTAAAATTTCAGCCTCTAAGAGATTAAGTCACCAAGACTTCTGATCAACATGAACTGGTCTAAGCAGGGAAATTGCAAGCCATCAAATAATCAGCCTGTTAGTTCCACTTTTAAACAAAATGCTTTTTGCAAAACAAAATGTTCTAACTGATCAATGGCCTCTTGCTAAGTCATGACGGAAACCTGTCCCTGCTTCAGGGTGAAAGCCCCTAAACAGCCCAGGAAAAATGTGTGACCCAAAAACTAGAGTAGTCTTGAAAGTCTGGACTCTCTGTTTTATAACAGCAATCTGTGTCATGACAAAGCCGATGATCTGAGGCTTCCGGCTGGTCCAGAGCAGGGTTTCTAAGTTATTGTCAACTGCTGCAGTGCTGGGAGACCTCTGAGGTCTCAGACCTCTTCTGTAAGGTACTCACAATCTTATTTAACTCTAGGAGTGTTTGCACTCGGAGCTTTAGATCAAAATTTGCCTCTGAGAAAAGCTGCCACACGTGAGAGGGTCAGGAAAGAAGGAAACAGGAGACACTGCTTTTACCCGTCCTTTTTTTGCAGGCTTCTGTAGACATCCTCATCTCATCCCTTTCTACTGACACAGAGAAGGCAGCCTAGTGAGCCTGCAGCACATGCTCACGCTCTCCTAAAGGACAAAAAGAGAACCAAAAAAGTAAGATGGCAAAGGAAAAAAAACAACTCAGACAACAAAACCCCTGAAGTATTTGCTTTACTCTTGGGCACCGCTGCCCTCCTAAGTGTTGACGCTACAGAAGGCTAGGGCTCTGGGGCCAGGCACCACCCAACTTTGAGAATACTTGGTTCCCAATGTGCTTTTTTTTCCAACTCCTCAATCTAAACAAGGCCATTTCCCTCCTCCTCCTCCCCTTTGTCTGATACTTTACTGCACATTACATTATTTAGGAAAATGTCACTGGAGGAACACTTTGTGTGGTCTCATAAAATATTAACGACTCCTGAAAGAAAACTTGAAATCAAGATGCTCTTTCATGCTGGGTATGGACTCTCTTTTCTTGGCTTTTTTTCCTTTCTTTTCCCTTCATGGAATCTGCATTACTTGGCTGTCCCTCCCTTGATATGAGCTGCTCCTTACATCTATCATATTCCCCAGGAAGAAGAAGGAGACTTCAGGGATCAAATGGTGTGATGCTGATGGTAACCAAGAAGTGTCCCATCTCTGCAGCAACAGCTTCTGCAGATATTAAACCAAAGTCCTGTCCAGTCCTGTGTTTTTTTTAAGGTTAATGTCAAGGAACAAGAGAAGTGAAGGTGGGCAAGGAAATAAAAAGCCAGAACAAGCTGATTTCTCAATCAAACACCTATTTCTGGCAATGACTGATTTACTGTTTTAAAACATAGCTGAAGAGACGATGACTGATTTAAGGAATGGGGGAAAACCTCCAAGTGAGCTGAAAAGCCATCTGCGTGGGGGAAAAATAATCTGACTGAAAACTAGGGGAAAGTAAATCTTCCCATGGTGAGGGCTTATAAATGCAGAGGTGGACAGCAGTCCTGAGTAAAGAATACCGACATTTTAAGTGAAACATTTGCTGGCAAAGTGGCCGTCGAAAGCAGTTATTGAACACCTTGTGAGAGAGCAAATTGTGGACTAGAGGTCTTTCTTATATTTTGTAGCAAAGCCAACTTCCATTGATACCACCTCCATGTCAGCCCCTTTCTGCAGACATTTGTAAAAAGGCCTGTGATGTGAGATTGACGACTTAAATACTTCATCAATCAATGCTTTAGCCAATGTGTTGTTCAGTGATTGGTGGAAAATTCAAGTAATCCATCTTACCCCATCACACTCGCTCTCTATTCTCTTCAGGTATTTTCATTTCCCCCCCTGCCCACCTCTCCATTTGCTGGCTTTGACTGCAACCCGAAGGAGAAGTGGGGCCGGCAGGGAAGGGCCTGCTGCTGTCTCTGGAAACCTCATCGTTGCAGTAAAACTCTTCAGTGCAAAGTGCTCCCGAATTAACTGAACTTTTAAGGATCCTCGAGGTGGTCCTAGCGCATGTGGACTAGCAGAGTGCAGGGTAAGGCTGCAATTTGTGCCATCCTGTCAAATTAAATATGTCAAACATCCTGAATCATTTATATAATCAACAATAAGGCGCTTATTTCTGCTGAATTAATCTGCTAAGTAGCTTTAAGAAAAGGAATAGGTATGACACAAAGCTAAACAGCGAGTGTAAAGAAACAAAAAAGGGTTTAGGTTATTCATTTTGGCATAATGGAAGGACATCCTTTGCTCAGAATGTCCTTTGCTGGCAAGTGAATATTTATGTTGATATCTGGTACTCCTAATTTTAATCTCAATAAGGATTTAAAATCGTAACTGCCTACTTGAAATCTCAGTATAGATTATACGGCCCCAGCCCCGGCTCTATAGCAGGCCAGATGAATAGGGCTTCACTCATCTGCATTTTGCTTTTGCATCCAACGAAAAATGTTGGTAATATAAAGGAACAACTTCATTTTTTTCCCCTCCTCGAGACAGAGTTAATGGTTTTCTAAATGTATTGTTGTTATACAGATCAACACAAAATAACAAATAAATACTGGCCTGTTTTTCCTCAAGTAAGTGAAAAAGTCAGAGACATCTCAAAAGCTGCCATTCCTGTGGGAAATCCTGGCACAGTTTTGAAGGACCTTCCTTTGGATGTTGATTCAGATACCAGTCAATGTGGAGTCAGAGAGCAATAAGCTTCTAAATCTGGTGTCTGATTCATTATGAGTTCTGTGCAGAGCTTTTTGTTGAAAATTATCTTAATCACATCAGTTGAAAGCAGGACTGTAGTCCAAAGGGAAAGAGCAAGTGCTCAAGAAGCTAAACAGCACTGTCTGCTGCAGAGGCCAGGCAAACCTCTCTTTCCTCATCAGATTTCTTTTATTCAGATCAACCTAGGAAAGTCTCCAGACTTTTATGACACTATTGTTTCCTTTTACTAGTGTATTTGTTTTTCCACTTTCAGAAATTTGCATCTCCAAGAGGTTTGGGTAGGTCAGCTTGGGCTATTCTGAACCTGCAAAACCCCAGGCAGAGGCTGCAGTCTGGGCAAAACACTCTCAGTGGTTGTCTTGCTACAAAAAAGCAGCGAGAAGATAACTTGGGGCTGGGTTACGATCACATTTCTACCGTGGTTTAGTTAAGCTTTACACCAAACAGACCTAAGCATAAGAAACAAATTCAAGATCTTTCTGCACAAAAAGTAAAGGAAGGAATTAAGAAAAACTTTAAAAGAGAACTGCTGAAGAACTAAGAGCGAGAACTAAAGGGACACCACCTTTTACCCAGATTCACATTCAGACGCTGCACAGACTCAGGGTCCAGCAAGACATCATTTTTAAACATTCCCGTGCTTTGACAGCATTAGTGCTGGAACCCCAAGCTAGCCCAGGGAATCCAACCCAAAAGAGTCAGTCTAAGAACTGTCATAACTTGTCTTAACCCATTATCTGGACAGAGACAAAAATGGGGCCAGGAGGGAAGGGGTGACCATCCCTCCATACACTTCGCCTTCCATTCCAAAGCTCTTGATGCAGGGCATTGCTTCAGTGATATTTGAAGGAGATTTGCTACTCTTTCACCTGTATAAAAGCAGATTTCTTAGGCAGATTTCTTTGTGTGCATGTGTGTTCATAAATGAGCTGCCTGGTGAATCATTCCTGTCATTAGAAGGCAGATAAACTGCAGGGAGGGAACAAAGTCATCATTTCTACCTCTGTGAAAATGATGGGGGTTTTTTAATTATTAAAATGCAATTATTTCCATTATTGATGAGTGTGATACTCAGGACAGCATCAATACAAACTGTCCAGGACACACACTCACTTGGATCTCAGGCTGGTCTGGCTGCAATAGAGTATTGATGCCAGTGTTTGTTTCACTTCTAATTCACATAATGGATGAGGACTTAAATACAATCCATGGCAAATTAGTACCTAGGAGATTGGGTTTATTTATTTATTTATTTAATGTGTTTATTTTTGTTACATGTGAGCCCTTCCATGATACTGAAGTAGGAGACTTTCTGTATTAAGGCAATTAAAGAGCACTAGAATTTGAAATGTAAAAGCTGAATATTTGAGGTATGTTACCGAGGCTCTAAGAAACCAGCTGCCAGCACAGTGTCAAGTTGATTTCCAGCCCCTTGTGTCCTGCATGTTGCTTTAATTTTTCACTGTAATAGGCACATGGACACACTTTAGCATGCATGCACTCATTTCTATGCCCATGCACTTCTCAATATTAAAAATTACATGCAATCACTTCCATTTTACCAAACTGCTTTGCTGTTTGCTTCACACAGTGCTTGCAAACCACACTGAGAGACTAACAGACCCTCCTCATGCTTTGGCTTTGGAAATGGAGACGTTGCTTCATTCCTTTATCCCTTGCCTGTGAAGACACATCTCAGAAGTGTTGAGGCTGAGGGAATTGGAGACTGTGTGGTCAGAGGTGGGGGTGCGAGGGAAGCTGGTGTCCTCCTTCCACTGAGTCTATACCTGCCTGCTCAGAGCCTGTCCCATCCCTGCTGCTCCCTGCTGCCACGGCTGCCAGCCTCATTGCTTTGGACAGACACAAAGCCGCTCGTCCATAGACCCTGCCAGCCACAGGCCCCCTCATTTTGTGACAAAGCATAGCCCTCTGCTTACAGGGCATTTTTTAAACTGCAACCTCCCCTCCCCAAGAAACAGATCGTGACTCATACAGAATCTCAGTATAACCACACTCATTCTTACCAAAAGGCAACAAAAGATCCATCTTCCAACAAAGCGAAGTCCATCTTCCTTCTGTCTATACCACAGGCCCAATTCAGGCTTTCCCTTTCATGTTTTCTGCTGAAAGTTGAAACCATCGCCTATACAAAAGCAATGACAAAGGCTGTGTTTGACCAAACCCCTGATGTAGGCAGGTTTTCTTATAGACAGGGGATTTGGTTAAATGCACAAAAGCAACTGTGCAAAACAGCCAGTACAATACTGTATATCAAGAGTAATTAAAAGCCTTCATTAAAAATGTGACAACCAAATCATTTTATATTAGACAGTGGAGCCCCTATCGACATTTGGAAATAATGAATAAACAGAATGTCAATTCACTAACATTCGCTGTTTAGACTTTGATGCATACTCTTAGTGCTAAAATCTGCTCCTGGATACACACAGGAAACTCCTATTGAAGTCAGTGGGAGTTGTTTATGTGCAGCTGGCAGCAAATTTTGGCCCTCAAGACATTTTTTAGTGCTCGTTTCAGTGAGTACAGGCTCACACAAGCCTGGGTTTAACCCTCTGCCTGAAGAGCTGCTCTCGCTGGACACAGGCGTCATGGCTGAGGACCCCTCTCTGAACACAGCCACACTGGCTCCCACGCAGCTCGGGCAGAGGGGCGATGCAGGTGCTGAAGTCACCTGTGGCCTGGGAATTTATTACTGATATGGGCAGATGACTAGAGCAGGCTGTATTTTTCCTATTACTGCAGAATCTAATCTCCAGTACCAAGCAAACCGCTGTATGATTGTTATGGCAGCCTGAAGGTGAGTGACATTGTCATAGAGATGGCAGAGATGCAGCGGTTCACTTATGGCAGATCAGTGCCAGTGAGGAAGAGGCAGGTGCTCAGAAGACTGGAGTAAGAGAAGCAGACCTCAGAGCTGACGTGGATGTGCAATGCGTGCATCCTCTGTACATCACTCAAATCTCCTTAGATCCCATCTCTGCCCTTTGCTCACCTCCTTCCCAGTCCAGCTCTTTTCCCTTCCTCTCACAACCAGGTGGGTACGTTTGTTCCAAGGAGGGAGCTCGTGGTGCTGGATGGGAGTGGCGGGTACCAAAGACTAAAGGACTCTTGGGGCCCAGGGAGGGTTTAATTGCCGCTTAAGGTGCAGGACAAAACAGACCAGGCTACTCGGCTTGGGGAAGAAAAACAGAAAACAATTTAATACCAACTAAAACA
>WBNH01009319.1:20000-136689 GCA_013401255.1 Urocolius indicus | reverse complement strand
CTAAATAGTGATCGCAGAGGCGCCAGATTGGCCCAGCCAGGCCGGGGGGTGGGTCTGAACCCAGGAGTCGGGGGAGAGTCTAAAAAACTTTTACCGGGTCTTCACTGCAACCCGCTACCCCTGTTACTAAGCAAAAGCAACTCCTTGCTAAACCATGACAGTACGGTTGTGACAAGGAGGGAGCTCGTGGTGCTGGATGGGAGTGGTGGGGCTGCAGCTCCCATGGGCTCTTGGGGCCACGGGACATGGGGCACAGGTTTGCTCCTTGGAAAACTGCTCCTCTTGATGGAACTGGGCGTTGCATTCATGCTGGCAGAGAATTAGCTAGAAAGCAAGGGCAGTGCCTGCAGGTTAGAAGGATTCTTCATTAGTGGTAATGACAGAAACAATGCAGCGTGTAGAAACAGAGCTGCAGTCCTGCATTTAGGTGGGAGCAAAGGGGCCAGCCAGCAGTGAGTGGTGGTTACTTCTGCCTCTCCTCCTTGAAACGGTGCTTTGGTTGTCCCACCTTCAGTTAGCAAGCACTTGAGTACACTTGGTACGAGGTTTTTTCCTCTCCACTTCCCACTGCTGAGCTTGTCAGAGGGAGCAGCAGGGAACCAGCCAGGCAGCTCTGTGCACTGTCAGCACTCATCATTTCTCCTGACAAAGCGATAGCATCTTCTCAGCCAGGAATCCCACTGGCATTTGTTCCCTCTCTCCGTGTACCTGTGCCTCCCCAGGCTGGTGCTTGTTGCTGGTGAGCGACAGCCCATGGGAGCAGATGCCCGTGGGTCGTGCTTTGCCTGTACTGCTGTGCAGCCCTGCTGGCTGTGACAAGGCTGCTTGGTGTTTTCTTCTACAGCAGCTCCCTGACTGTTCCATCAGTTGCAGCCCAAGGTTTGACATCTGCAGGGGGATAATGATTTGCTCACCAAAGTCGGTGCTGTGGTTGCAGTGGTAGGGACTCGTATCTTTTTTGTTACAGGTGCTTTTAACTTCAGGCTCATATTTAGGCATGAGAAGGAGCTCTGCTTCTCTTTATGTGAGGCCTCAAATATCAACAGCTTGTTTTGAATAACTCTCTGGTGTGAAATCATATCATTTTCATAGCAGTACTTTCATTGCTGTTAATTGCTATATGCTTAAAGCAACCCCCAAAACACAACTTAAATGCTCAATGTTTGTGTCTTCATGTAATTTTTAGTTCCCGCATTTTAACAAGTACTAGCCACTGAGAGAGTTTTGCCATTAGACTTAACGGTTAAATTTACAGTTTTAAACTGTTTTTATGACATCTAGCTGCATTAAGGTGACAGGTCTACCAGTAAAACAACAATTTAAGTACTGCATTTACAGTCAGAAACATTTTTTGTCACTCCTAAATTGACAAATTTCAATTGCTCCTTATTGTTCAAAACAATTTTAAAAATTACACAGTGAGAGCACAACAGGCTCTGTCACTGCAATTAAGTCCCTTGAACTGCTGGCTATATATAGAAATACTGTATTATAAACTGTTAGTTACCGTTAAAAAAAAAATCACCAATTGCATTTATAGTGAAACCATTACACTGATTCACAGCAGAACAGCTCACTCGCCGTGTCCGTGCATGAAACCGCTCGCAGCCGACAGAAACCCCAGCTTCTGCCTTCAATGCTGCGAACGTAGGAAGCACACAATAACGCTGATGAACACCTGAGCTGCTTATACTCCATCAAGGGCTTTACACCTACAAAGCACTGCTGCTGGAGAGACAGGCTGTGGGTTTCCAGCACAGGCCAAGTCTTTGCTAAGTGGCGCTTCCTGTGAGGGTCCAGCTCAGGCACAGGCTGACCTTCATCTCTGTTTCCAACTTCATTTTGAGCACATTCCAGTGCTTTGCTGGCCTTGCTCTCATAAATGTGGAAGGTCAATGGCACATATCAGTGCTAAATACCTTTACTATCAGCACATTTTAACTTTTTCACATGATTTCTTTCATAGCTAATGATGGATATCTACTCCAGTCAGTCCACATGGATTCTGATGCTGTGTATTTTTAGGTGTCATTGTGAAGTATGCAGATGTTGCTTCAAGGGTCAGTTGAAATAGATAAGAATTCCTTTCCACTTTATCTATATTTGATATGCTCAATATTCAATACCCAGTAGTCACTTACCAGTTTGTCTATACAGCATGCATAGAAACAAAACAAAGCAATCTGATGTATAAATTACCCATGGTAACTCGAAAATAAGATAATCAAACCAAAACCCACAGGATAGCAATGGAAAGCCATACCTCCACTCATCATTTTTGTTCCTTTTAGGTGTCTTCATCCCCTGGCAATCCATGAGGCCACAAATTATCAGCATTTCAGAAATTCTTTACCTAGACAGAGAGAGAGAGAGAGAGAGAGTGTTCTAAACCTTTTTGGTGAAATCAGGCCCCCCATTACAGTCGAAAGGAAAGACACTTTTGTCTTAGCTGGACCCCGAGTGATGTGAAGCCTTTCTGTTTCTGAAATGCACTGTTTGGTAGCTGTATCTCTATTAAATACAAACATCAGTGCCTCTGATGACAGAAGAGATCTGTGACTGTACATTTGTCATTAACAGATATTCTGCACATTGTTTATAGTGACAACTTCTTGCTTCCTTCCAAACAGGAATGAGAGTCTCTCCAGTCTCTAACTGGACTGGTATTCGCAGCCACAGAGGCTGAAGGCCTGAATTTGGGATGACAGAATGATGTGGGTCCCTTCCAGACCCTAGCATTCTATGATTCTATGTGCAAGAAGCAGAAGTTTGTCTGTTTTTGTAGCAACACTGAGAAGCAGCAGCGAGATATTACCAGTGTAGCTGCTATCTGACTTAGGAAGGGCACTCTTATTCTTTACACACTCGCCCACATGCAGAAGACAACCAAGGAATTTCCTAGGCAAGGTCTCTCCGACCAGTCCCAGCTATTCACCGGTATGAGAGAAACCCCACAAAGATTTACTCATTTCCCTTTTAGTTTGAGATCTGGCGTGTCTTTTTCCTGCATAACCCAAATAACAGAAGCAGCATCTGCTTCTGAAACAGTGGCGCTGAGAGGAGGAGAAGGAGGACACCCCGACCCCGTCCCAGGCGGTGCTGCTGAGCGCAGAGCACGGCTGCTGACAGTCACCAGCTCTCTCCAGCAGCAAGGTGCAGGGCGCACACTGCTCTGAGCTGCTGCCAGATGACAGGCAGTTCCACAAAGAGGTGAGGGGTTTGTTTAGAACCCAGATATTTCTCAACCAAACCTCCAATACACTGGGACAAAAGGGTAACTGCCTGTAGAGTGATGGGGGCTAATGAGACTGGTACGCAGCTCATCTGCCTGGGCAGGCTCCAGCTTTCAAAACCCAAGTGCCATTATGCTCCATCGTTCTGTCAAGGGGAAAGAGGATGTAGGAAAAGCTGACTTTCTGTTATCAGCTGCTTTGCCTTAAATATGAGATCAGTTGTACATACAGCATTTGACATACCATGACCATTAGTAAATGAAGCTGCCTGAAGCATGTGTACTAAGATGGAAAGAAAAACACCAGACTCAGAAGAAAAGCTTAAGCCCCACAGAAAATGCAAATTATCACCTTCAGTGAGAAGTTAGAAGGAACTTTACCAGTTCTGGAGTGATGCCGCGTTCAGAGTTCTAATGAAAATGAAATTAAGCAATTTCCTTTACTTTAAAACACTGAGACTGGTAGCAATGTAACATCAGTCTCCAGAGAGCCTTCGCTTGAATCGTGCCTATTTTAAAGTGTAAAAATTAACAGTGATGCATGCAATACAGTCAATTCTCTTGTGTCAATCATCTGCTACAGACATCAGATTCTAACTCTATGAGCAACATTTAAGTGTCCTTTTCCTGAATATTTTCTGAATACAAACCACAATTTCATGAAATGCGTTTCTTTTCAGCAAAAGAGACCAAGCCCTTGACATTTTGTTTTCTTGGAAATGCATTTTTCACACAGCCTCCTCTTTGAGGTATGACATGAGTCAATCACTGGCTCAAACAACACCTGTGGTTTCAACACCAGAACTCGAAACCACCAGCTATGTGAAGTATGGAAAGGGTTACGTGCCAGCAAGCTTTTTCATGTCAATCAATGAGCCTTTTCATGCCTTTTTACTTCTTATTTTACTATAAAGTGACAAGGTAATGACCTCAAACTTAATATTTAAGCTGGGATGTTACTTGGGTCCCAGCATGAACGACAACAAAACTGTTTCTGTAACCTTCCTCCCTTTGGGCGCAGGCAGCCTTGTCCATTCTGTGCCTCTGTGGGTGCCAGCTGGGCCTTGGCAGCAGAAGACATGTCCTTGCATTCTCGGCCTCCGTGGCTGTCACCTACAGCGAGGAGCAGAGTCAGCACAGCTCAGCAGCGCCGAGGCTGCTGCTGGCTGCCCACATCTGCGAACACGCTGGCCTGATGGGCCTGGGATTCTGCTCCTCAGTTACACAGGGAAAAACCTCCATCCTTCCAAGCACTAAGAATGCCAGCTCTAACGGAAGCACGAGAGCTTCAGAGGGGATCAAAGCTAACTTTTCTGGCTCCTGGTGTCCCTCTCACAATTCCTGACTTGTGTAGGTATGAATGAGCATAACACAAAGGCACACGAATGAGCAAAAGAATGTAGCCTTTTGGTTTCAGTGAAAATCTAGGGTCTGTCCTCTGCACAGCAACAAGCCCCAGGAATGCAGAGATTTTTACCTGCATGTGTAGTTTTGTTTTTAGTATGTTTTAAAAACGGTAATTTTGATGAAATGAGGAGCTTTTTCTCCTCCTAGTATCTGAACTCTGCAAGAATACTATGGGTTTAGGTTGAGACTGTTCACCAGCCTTTTTCCAAGCTACTGTTCAAGCTGGAGCATCTGTGACTAGGTGTCCTATTCAGATCCCAGTGTGTTTATCAGCTGTGGCGCCTTGGACAACATCTCCCCACACTCCCTGAGCTGTAGCTGTTGGCTGCTGACCACCTGGTAGCCCAAGAGGCAGCCCTGAAACCCCACACATGTCCTCTCACTGAATCCGTGTGAATGGAGGATGTAGGGAAAGGGGTCTGCACAGCATCACTTGTGAGAAACCGCCTGCTCCCACGCTTCCTGAGCCTGAGCGCACGCGAGGGGGACGCTGCAGTCACACCGATTCCTACACGTCACTGCCTTTTCCTTTCCGCATGCTGACTAGCTCCTTTTTGATCTTCCTGCATTTTACTTGCAATCTAATATGTCACATAACATTAACAGATGTAATTAACTGTGGAGTTGATCCCGCTCTCATTCAAGTCAAGAGGAATTTGGCTTTGAGTGAAAAGGGGAGGGATAAGATGAGGCAGAGTCAGAGGTCACCCAGTTTAAAGAAATTTATCTAGACTCGCTTTAAAAACCACATAAATCTTCCTCTCCTCACGTTGGGGATCAGCAACTAAAGGAAGGAAAAAGCGTGGCAGAAGCTTTGCAGACAGCTTGTCATCTGGAGGCACACATAAAAACAGTGGAAGCATTCCCCATTGAGAGACTTTTCACACTTTCTTATTTTCTCTTCCCCTGCAAGGTGCAGGAGGGAGAAAAACCAGCCAGTATTCACAGTAACATCATTGCAAACCTGCACAGTTCAGACGGCACCAACAGACTTCAGTGAGGACCCTTGGCACACAGACCACAGCCATGTCCTGGGATGCTCATGCCTCGCACAGTCAAAACCCAGGCGGCTGCAGGTGCCATGCCCACTGCCCATCCCCAGCTGTGCCTGCACTTCAGAGAGGTGCTGGGGGCAGATGGGTCCCCACTGTTCCACATGTGTGGAGTCACAACTGCCTGGTGACAGGCACAGAGCTGTCTAGTTTATACTCACAGACAGAAATGGCACAGGAAAGGGTGACGTTTCCATTCTTTCCTCTGTACTCCCTGCACCTTTTGGAGTGTCTACAGTTTATGGAGAACAAAATGTACTATTTAACTAACAGCATATTGTTAATAACAACTCCATATTATAATATAAATAATAAACATTGTCCTCTACAAACTGTAGCTACTCTGAAAGGTACAGGGAATACAGGAGAAACAACAATAATAATAGTTCATTCCTCCAAGAAAAGCTCTCAGATCTAGGAGCCTTGCAGAGATGGAAAGCCAAACCACAACAGCAGCAGAGACACTTTGCCTGGTGAGCATTGATGGGTACGTGGAATGTGGCGTTTGAAGAGCCCTTTGGCACACTGTTCACTGAAAAAACCAGACACTTGAGAGATGAAAGTTAAAAAACACTGAAAGAAGAGATTTTTCTCTCCCAGCTGGTTTGTGAATGCTGCTCAGTTTACATCTGTTTAGTGATTGATTTACTCCCTGTGACAAAGACAACAATATGGAATAACCTACAGAAGATTAAACTCAGTTTTGTCCTGTAGACATCCAGGGATAACTTCACAATGAAACAGCAGCAAGAGCACCCCGCTTACCATGGCTTTAATGCTGTGGGAACTAGGACTACTATGGCTTTCTTGCTTTGATTTTGGTCTTAGAACTTGACTAAAGGTGTAGCCACTTTCCTGAAGCACTCTCCTGTTTGCACACAGTGTATTTATGTCTGTGGGCATTTAGCAGTGCTACTGGTCAAGGGAATGTGGAAACTGCTGCTGTCTGCAAAGGTTTTCTTCAGAATATCTTGTCACTTCCAAAAGTTTCAACCTTGTCACATGTTTTCAAGGCCACTGCAAGAGCGAACCATACATACCCGAGTCTGCCAGGGGAAGATGCTGATCACTGTGAAAGGGAAACGTTTCCTTGATGTGGGAGTGATGTGGAGGTGAGAGGGAGCTCGAGGTCATGGTTTAGCACTGAAATGGCTGCTAGGCTTACAGTGCGAGTCCTGGGTGTGATGCAGGTGTTTATTTTCTGACAGGATGTCTATGATATAATTACTTTCTTGATATTAGCTGTTTTATTAGAGGTGGGCTTTTTGTCCCTCTGATTTAACTAAGAAATTTCTTCTAAACAATCATTTACCATTTTTTTAAGGAAAGACTAAGCAATCTAAAAGTAAAATCTCTTTCACCACGGAGGGCTGTTCATGTCCCGTTCCTCCATTTTCTGCCACTCCATGTTTTCAGGCTTTTTACTACAAGGAGAGTGTGGTGGAGCCAAGAACAGACAAAATCCCAACTCAGACAGAAAAAATGAAATGCTTATTTCTGGGGGTTTGTTTGTCTGGTGGTTATTTTTTTTCCTGAAAACAGATATTGAAACATCCAATCTTTTTGCACTGTGGAAAGAGAACACTGTATTTTGACAAGAAGGACTTACGAAGATTTATTCAGGTGGATTCAGCTCTGAGCCTGCAGCAACACATTCCAAAATGAATGAATTGAAATTTGGGGCTTCTGTCTCATGGATGTATCCATGGGAGTTGAAATTAATAAAGCCAGCAGCACTGCAGACCTAACACAGGAAGGAGTTGCCAGTGTAAAGGGAGCACCACAGGCTCCGCCACCTGACTGATTCTTCTTCAAAATATGTATTGGATGTTTTCTAGGACAGGACAAGTCACATTTCATCAGCTCAAGCACATATGTAGTTTCTCTAATGTCTTAAATTCGCTTTCTACTCATTTGTTTCCTTTCTCTGCATCAAATTGTTTAATCAGCGATTAGTGGACTTAAACTTTGTGTTCTTAAACCAACACATTTCAGCCCATATCTGCTGAACATCAACCCAGCTTGTTCACACCATACATTGATGATATATATTTCTCTTCCAAAATACAATCAGCGTGCTGCTTTCCTTAAGAAAAAATACACTGGAGCCTAAACTCAAGGGCAGTAGCTCCGACTATGCTGGTAAAGGCAAAGCATCTGGACTTTCCTACCTAACGATGGAGGGTCCGTGGCTGCTACAGAAATACAAGGAAAAATGATCCTGAACTGGCAGGAGTGTGCTGGTAACCCTGAGCTTTTGGTAGAAGTGGCCCCGCTTCTCTCCTCAGCTGAGATAGGTCTCCTGACTCATACATCCGTGGTAAGAGCACATAGCAGCCGTTAGTGCAGTGCAGAAAAAGGAGGATTGCCTCTCACCTTTCATGCACAACAGCACCTCTGTCATTCATCCTGTGCTTCAAACAGGCTGGGCTCAGTAGCTATGAATTCACTACATTTCTCCTCATACCTCTCTCCAGCTCATACTAAAACAGTAGCTTAATCGTCGTTTTCTTGTTTTTTCCCCCGTTTTTGTTTTAGATGGGCTAGGAAGGCAGGCAAGCTTCGCAGCCAAAACAGTCCATACCAAGCTGCCCGACCCAATCACGCCAATTTGAGAGCGACCTTTTAAACTGAGTGTGAAACTGGGAGATGGAGCTCCCATTTCCTACTCCAGAGCTGGTGCAGAAACCATCACTTCCTTTTGTAAGCGGGAGCATTAATG
This sequence comes from Urocolius indicus, assembly GCA_013401255.1. NCBI lineage: Eukaryota > Metazoa > Chordata > Aves > Coliiformes > Coliidae > Urocolius > Urocolius indicus. The sequence goes on along the minus strand of WBNH01009319.1, from coordinate 128,276 downwards.
GTAGTGCTGTTCTCGCAGACATTATGTGCTAACAAAACTATGTGTGCCTGGTTCTGCTGCAGGTTACAGGGGAAAAAACAAAGCAAAGGCCATCTGGTCCCACCAGTTTGTATGTATAATGTCCAGATACTAATGCTTAAAGCACTTGTAAACATAAGTTGTCTCTCTCTCTGGGTCTGATTTTAATTTGGGTAATATTCCTGTTAATAATAACATCTAATTACAACATCCATTAAAAGTTAGTAACATTAATTTAACAGGGAGAGAATCTAATGGAGTTCTTAGAGCGGTATTGGCATTTTTCCATTAAATTAATGTTACAAACTTTTAAAAGGATGTCTTAAATAGGCATCATTAGTGGTGGGAATATTAAACAAATTAAACTCAGGCCTTTAATATGAGGTGGGAGCCAATTTATGAATCCAGGCAAAGGTGTCTGCCGTGCCTTTCAACCCACTTAAAATGCTCCACAGGAAGCGCGAGGCTGTGCAAAGCTTGCAGCGCCCGAGGTTCCTTCCAGCAAAGGCTCCAGCCAATGACAAGGGGTTTGTTACAGCAACTCCTCAGTCTGCCCTGTGGTCCACACCTTCCCTGCCTGGCTGGTGCTTCTTCCTTCCAACAATGACCTTCTGGCCTATTGATTTTTCCTGCTTGTGGTTGTTTTGGCTTTTTTTGCTAAGCCTAGGCCTCACCAGCAGCAAGGCAGCACACACGCTGGCCATAGCCAAACTGGTAGGGATCAACTCGTGCTTTACAGGCTGACTACAGACAGAGCTTTCTGTAAGGCAAACACTGGATTACACAGGCTGGATTCCACTTGGGTTGAGCACACAAGGAAGAGGTACATGTGAGAGAAGTTACTCAGATGTTTAATGTAATACTGGAAGAGGATCAGCAAGAGACCGTCTTTTACTATTTACCTCTCCCACCACACCAGCTTCTAGCCTGGCCTGTTAAATACTTGGACACGATCACAGCAGCAGTGTTAACGGGCACAGTAGTGGGGTACAGACAGGCTCAGCAAGTTTCAATAATGCAGAGCCTCAGACTTATAGCCAGCACTTTGCTGCTCCAAGGACCTCTAAGCAGACATCAGCAAAAACCATATTCAGACCACCTGGGACAAATACCGGGATAGGCATGAGCAGCTTGTGTTTGACACCTCTGGGCTCATGCTGTCTTTTGCTATATACTGTTAGAAACTTATTCAATGCCTGTTTAGAGATGTCTGATCTGAAACAAACTTGCATTCAAACTTATGAATCTGCACAGCCCGTTGTATTGCTCATAAAGCAAGAGGCTGAATTTACTTGTCAATCGCTTTTACACTTACCCTGATAAATGGGCATCCTTCCTTTATTTGCACATTTGCCTGCAACATCAGATAGGGGAGCCTGCTTTAGCAGGGGGCTGGGATGATGATCTCTAGGGGCCCCTTCCAACCCCCTCCATCCCCAGACTCTGTGATTCCAGCCTGTGAGTTGCTGGGCAAACCACAAGGACTCCTTTCTGTCTCCTACTTGGGCAGCAGGAACATTTTCCCACAGTGCAATATGCAATTAATGAAGTAGTGAAAGGGCTGCAGATAAACAGTTAATAACCTCGCTGAAGCGTGTGTGCTGGGTGCTCCCTTGGCAAAAACCTCCCCTGCTAGCTCTGAGTCCTCTTCAGCCTGCTGTGGGCAAGACAGTATGATCCTTTCCCAGCCTTGGGCTGTGCTGGTCCCAGAGCCAGGATGTGAACCTCCTTGTCCTATCCTCATCAGTCCTCCAGGCTCGTTAGCATTACCCAACCTGCCTTTTGGCCCTTCCCAGCCTGCTCACACACATGCTGCCATATGCAGCTTCCTGAGGCTCACCCCTGAGGGAGCAGAGGCAGCTTTGCATCCCCATCCTGAACGCTTTTTGCTCTTCAAGCCAAGGCAACAAACAAAACCAAATGTGAGAACAACAGCAACCACCTAAACCTGTTGACTTCACTGTTTATTACAAGTAGATACTGAGAGAGCTCTCTGGAATCTGAATGGTTACTCCTGTGAATCAAGCTGTTCACGTCTCAGACAGCAACACTATTTGACTACTTCCAGTACAAAATAATAGTAACAAAATAGGACAAAGAATAAAGAGCTTAGAGGAAAATCAGCATGTTATTTAAGGAGCATCAAAATATTACCTTAATGCTGAAATATTAAGTAAAACAGCCAGGAAAAAATAGGGAAAACGAAATTCATGAACAAAAACGTTTTGATTCTGGTCAGTAAACTGAATGACAAATTGTAACAGATGAGCTTGCAAACAGTGTGGGGGTTTAGTTTTGCTCTCTTCTATTTTTTTTTCTATGCTTTGGTATTTATTTAGTTACACTTTTGAGCTGAGATGAGCAAAGTGGTTTTACATTACCCAAATGCTGAAATACTCAGTGTCCAAGTAGTTTAGTGATAGTGTTTGAAAGAGGAAAAAAAAAAAAAAGCCTAGTATGCCATTAAGCAGATTGGTTTTCCTCTTTTGTTCCACAGTAAGCTGCTGTTAGTTGGGAAAATATACAGCCATTTGTATCATCCTACAGCCAGAAGTATCAGCAGCAATAACAGTGTAAATTTATAACCAATACAGGGTTACAAGCAGACTGCAGAGATGGGTGTTACCCAGATTATTACTGTACAAGTATCAGAACAAAAACATTCACAGTGTTAAGGGTTTTTCTTTTTAGAAGAACATTTTGCTTCTAAACTTTCTCCCCAATGTATTTTGCTCAGAATATGTTAAACTAAATCATCAGGGGATTTTTATGCTGAGTAATTTTAAATATTCAAGGCTAAAGGAGAAAAAAAGTGTAGATTCACTCTAAGGGCTGTTGTTTACTCTTACAGGTGCCCCTGTCACATTCAGACGTGGACTAAAGACAGTTCAGCAAAGGATACCTCTATGTGCGTGTTTACATACCTTCACACACGGCTTCAACATGCCCAGGAGACAAAGAATAATGGATAAAATCCCTAAGAGCTACCAGTAAACAACCAACTATACTGTCCTCCCCAAGGCAGGTTTTTTACAGGGAAGTAAAGGCATTCTTATAGCATCTCCACAACAGGGATTGGTTCAATCAATAGGGATAAGCTACTGTTAATTAGTCTGATCTACTTTAATAACTTTATTCAGAAGGAAAGGGCGGGGGGAGGCTAGGGGAAACTTCCCTGCTGTCAGTATTATACCCTGTAGAGGGGCCTTATATCAGCAATTCAGCGGGAGGAAGTCATGTGGAAGCATTTCTGTATTGTTCCCATGAGCATTCATCACCTAATTTGCATTAAACTAGTAGGGAGTCAACACTGGTTTGGGTCTGTACCTGTAAATCTTCTACTAGGAGATGGAAGTACTGAAGTGAGGCTCTCAGACTAACTTGCTTCCTCTGCACGTTGAACAAAAGCCATCTCTAGTGCAAATAAGATTAGCTGCAGTGTTTGGGGCGGGGGGTGGTGGTGGATGCTTTTGGTCTGTTTTTGAACTGTGAACATATCCTATGTGAAATTACCCATCGACCTTTGCTGGCTACCTAAAGACTTCAGTCAACCCATCCCTTTCACCAAAATAACCTCCCCCCGCACTGCAAACACCCTCCCTCCCTGCAGCACCCTGCCCTGTCCTGCAGCACAGACTTAGAGGAGGAAAGGCAAATCCCATTCCCCAAACGCTTCCACTGAAGGAGCAAACTCTGTAGCTGTGTAACTTAGAGCCCTGTTGATTTCCAGAGGATTACTCTCATTTACATGATGTTCCCCTCTTAGGAAAGTTTGTTGTTTTCACAGCTGGATTTATACCTGTATCTTCCCCAGAACCGAAACAGACCAAGTTAATTAATCCTTTTCTCTCTTTCTTGTGGTGCTATCTCCATATGTGTTTGTGCATTTTCTATCTCTGCATCTATCTATAATTACATAACTAGAGCTTGGCTTGAAGGGCAACAGCAGTAAACTATTGTTCAAAGGAGACTGCAAATCGCTTGGAGCGGAGAACTGTCTTCTTAATTAGTCTGGAAAACATCACGCACACTTATGGCACTATAGGAATAATAAATAATAACAAAAATAGTTCCTGAAAGTGAGTTCATATTGCCCAAAGGCAAAGGCTGGGCAGCTGTTGGGAAGATGATGGTTCCCAGAGGTAAATATGAGTGGATAAAGCATCAGCTCCAGGAAAGATCTTGTCAAGCTGCAATTCCTTCCTGACCTGATACCTGACAGTGCATCTACTGCAGGTATGTTCACTGGAGATATTTCCTCTGATAGGGTATAAACCTCACTCTGCTCTTAAATGACAAGGCAAAAAGTGAGAAGTAATAAGGCAACTTCCCAGACCGAGCCCAGCAGCCTCTGCTGTGGAAGTGTCCTTGCTCTGACCTTTATAGGCTTCTGCGGTGGGGATTTTTTAAGGGAGAAAGTGTGCAAAGGCAATCCAGTGAGACCGCTCCTAAAGTCCAGCAATCCAGTGACAGTCTTTGGAAACAGCTGTGCAAGGAGACTGACAGGTTCATCAGGTCCAGCATGGCCACACGGCAGGGCTGCCTCGCTGAGACGCTGTCCGCTGCTGTGCAGCTGCTGTGGCCAGGGGAGGAAGGGAGGGTCAGAGCGGGGCTGCAGTGCCACGCTGTCCCGTGAGAACGCTCCTGCATCTGTTCAGCAATGCAGGAGATAGCTGCCTATTGCAGACAAACAAAGGCTACAGAAAATAATAATCCACAGTAACCTGCCTGAATACAGCTGCTTTGGTGGAATGTACACACTCTTGTACAGGAATCGAGCTGCTAGACACTGAAGTGATTTATCTCAGCAAAACCCATTCATGGGAACTAGCAACCAACATACACTCCAAGCCAAATCCTGCAGATCTTGCTCAAGGATTGCTTAGGTGAAGCTCTGAGCAACTTAAATGGAAGTTTTGCCTGAGCAAAAACTTTTAGATTTGGTTCACCCTGAGACCGTAAAGTCCATATCCAAACATATATTTTAAATGTCTTTGTTTCAATGTTTCTGTCTGGAAGTATTCATGAAGTATTCACTTCCAAGGAAGAAAACCTGTTTGTTTGACTTCACTTTTCAGCTGAGGTAAATTCAAGTAGGACACCTTAGACCACTGCATCCATCCCTGACAACACCAAGGGGTAAGCAGTTTGTGTATATTTCAAGGCAAAACTACAAAGCTGCAGAACCCCATCCCCTCAATGCAAAACCAGGAAAAATGCAGTACACGAAACATAAATGTTTCTAAGCCTCTGTGAGGCATGTCCTTTATTCAAGATGCTACAGACTGCTAAAGGCTGAATTTGAATACTAGAATCTAGATCCACAGTTTCTGTACTGAGATGGAACTAAAACAGTAATTAATAGAGTTATCATGCTTATTATTTTGACTGCAGCCTTCTCTGCATAGGAAACACTAATTGTTTATCTGTGCTTATATTAAGACAGCAAAAAAGTTCTGTCAATCTCAATGACATTGCTAAGGAATCATTGCTGACAACAGGACAGCAGGTTCTGTGGGATATTTTGGGAGGTAAACACTACCTTGACAATAAATAGATTTTATTGGATGACATCAGTAGTAACAATAACAGCAACATTAACAAAGAATCTGTATCATATCCTGATTAAAGTAGTAAAACTATATTACTGGTAAAGAGAAGCAGTCAGCAGCTTGACTGGAGACTGAGGGCAAGGTACAGGTTTTTACAGTTGTAATACCCAGCCATGCAGTTTTAAAGTAAGCCCTCTATCTGAATGACAGAAGGACTGGTGTAGGGCAACACCAAGCTAGACCTATAGAGTTCAGCAAGCTAAATGAAGGTAATCCAAGATGTGTGGTGACTGCACTGCAAAATCTACCTGAAAAAGTTCAGGATAAGAAACAGTATTTCCCTCTCCCATACACTGTGTAGTGAGAGCTATTTAATTAAAGAAGAAGTCGACACCTCTTCTCTCCTCCCAGACCTGGTCCAGCAACTATAACATATTTTCCAGACTAAGCCCTTTTGAAATGCCTACTTTGTGCACCTTATTGGGTCTCAACAAGTCAGGCCATACCTGGAGCTGTCAGGAGCAAGGTATGCCCAAGGAATAGACCCCCCTCAGTACACAGTGTGTGTTTCTGACAACCCTAAGGTTGTGTGACTGTCAGACTGGGTGTGAGGGGAAGGCTGAACGTGAAGGAGTGCAACCCAAGTGCCTAGTATCCAAGCATTTGAGTACACAACACACCTTCATTGCAGGTCATCAATGAAGCCGTGCTGCAGGAACAAAACCACTGACTTGATCTGTAGATGAAATCAACAGTTTCCAGGTAGATTAGACATGACAGGAAAGTACCAAAAAGCCAAAGCAAGAGATATTGTTGAAGTCACAGTCAGTCAATTACTTATGGCTTCTTTTACAGAATAGCTCTATTTGTTTCTGAAACTACACACTTAAACCCAGAACACATGATACATGATGTGTCACCATTACTAGAAGCAAAGTCCAGAGGCCTGTTGCTGTAGATTCACACCACACATGTACTGACAGTCAGCCTGTGTCTGCTTCCTCTTACAGTCCTGACTACGTAAATGCTTGTGACCATTTTGAGAGTAACAGCACCTGAGTGCAGACCACTTGCTTTACCCCTCAACCTGCACCCTCCACAACTCAGACCCTGACTGGGATCAAATCCTCCAGGACCTAAGAGATGGACATAACATGCATCTCTGCCTCCACATCGGGGCTGTTGGGCTTTCAGCTTCATCAGCACAAAAGTAGTGAGGAAAAGAGATGGAGTGTCTCTGTTGAAGAAGAAAACAACAGCTGTGCCCATGGAAAGCTGGAGTTTCCTCTTCACTAGACAGAGACTGTGGTCTCTTATGGTTGGCATTACTTCTCAACCGTGGATTTTCCATGAACTATTTCAATGTTCTCAGTTGGATCATGGACTGAAACAAGGTGTTTTGCTTCAGCAAAATTTGCAATGAATATGGTGAGTTTTAAATAGCTACAGCAAAGATGCAGCATAGCAAACAAAAAGATACAAGAGAACTAGCATCCCTCACATAACAGCTATCATACTATATGCTCCTGATGCTGTTGGCACTTTCTTCTGTGAGCTTCACTCTGATCACCCTGAGCGTATGTCACATGTGAAGCCCATCTCCACTCCAGTTCCAAACAGAAATGTATTTCCTATGTAACAAACTCAGTGCATGCACAACCAATTTAAATGCAATTTAAATACTATTATGAGGGTGAAGCATAATTAATTTTAAAATCATATTTAAGTGTTTTTTAGTTTGCAATCTCCTGCCTCATTTAATGTGAAGAGAACATCACTAAATCATTTACTTTGCACATAGGGGACGCTTACTTTCTGCTCAAGTGTTTAGCATCTTTATTCCTTTTTTGTTTGGGTTTTTAAACCAGAAGACTTTCCACTGCTGCCATGATTACATTGTAAACTGTTTAAAAGCCCCTGCTCACTAAAGAATCTGCAAGAATGCTGAAGCTCTGACTCACTTCAATTCAGCAGCTTTGTCAAATTTCTCCAGCTTGAAACATGATGAAACAAATTAGTGACAAACACTCAGTGTTCTGCTCTTATAAGGCCCATAAACATTTTGCTTTGTACACACAACAGCAAATCTCAGGCAGCTGAAATAAGTTCAGCCAGTGAGCTTGAAGGGGGAGACTTCCAGCAATGAATGGTAATGGATCATGGTGCATGATGGTCTCAGGTATGTGGTGATGCAGCATTACAACACAGACACCTAAGTGGAATTAGCAGCTGTGAACAAGTGCAAGACAAAAGGTTCCAATTGCAGAGATGAAGCCTTAACACTCATTTACTGGCCAGTGGGCACTGTACACGAGTGTGTAACATTGCACCACCCAGTACTTAAGCCTTGATAAGAAGCAAGGAAGTGTGCATACAACTTGCCATCCAAGCTAGTGTTTGACTATGCTGAAAGTAAAGCACAAATGTTAGGAAGATTTTCTGGTTTGGTTCTCAGAGCGTTCTTTCCCTGAGGTTAAAAAGTACAGGACAGATTAAAAGATACTGTAAGTAACCAGCAGTTGCTAGTCTGTGTTCATTATGCTGCTCTCAAAGTTTATCACATATGATGGTTGTCAAGAACACATCATAATTCACCATTAGACAAAGAGTCTTACTTGTCTTACTGGTAATATTAAGGAAAGTTCAAAGTTGCTATCTTGAACTGGCAGCACAAAACTAGACATCCAAGATCCTCATGCATGGGCACAAATGTCTGCAGATTCAGGCAGCTCACTTTCTGCCTGCATATATTGCTTTGCAGTCATCAACAAACACACCAACCCTTGACCTTGGTCCAGTTCAGTCTTTTGGCACATTCCTACTGGTGTCAATAGAACCAGGTTTCCCTCCATGGTGTCACTTCAGAGCAATCACTGGACTCGGTAAATTGTCTTATCCTCTCTCTAAAAAAGCAGGTGTAAATTAGAAGTGATATGGAGGATTTTAACTGCACTTTTTGCTGCCTTGGCCTGTGTCCCTGCCATTTCATTCACTAAGCAAGTTCAGCCTCACTACTTTGGTCAAACTGCCAAGGAAAGCCTTGCTGCAGGAAGCGGAGACGATGATTCACGAGGCAGCCCTCTTTCCTCCCAGCAGGTCTGAGTGACAAGGCTGCAGAAGTTTGCTATTTTCCAGATGAAATCCAAGTTTAAAGAAGATTCATTCCCAAGGCCCTTGCAGCATGCCTCAGAGTGTTAATCCTGGTGTCCTGGCCAAGCTCCAGTCTGGGTGATTACACTCTGCCTGTTGAAATTCTCTCTGTATTCTCAATTGGGTAAGTCACTCTTCCAGCTCCTAAAAACTGCTGTTACACAGCAGTTGCTGTTAATGCATTTCACTGGGAGCAGTACCTTTCATTAGCACTGAAAATATCCCCCGTATTTCTGGACAGCAAGCACTTGGAGAAGTGCAGGAGGACGAGAGAAACTCGAGAATTTTTAAGAATGCTATTTCAAGCCAGTTTAAAAGGCTTTTCCATGGGCCTCTGTGTTTGCTCAGGCTGATGTTACACATTTGGTTGCTACACTGCATGGCCTATTTAGTGTTGATAGTCACCAACACTATCAGATCCTTATTTCTTCCCACTGGCTCTACTGGGCCACACTGCTCTGTTACATGGCAAAGTAGCTCCAGGAAAACATCTGCCCTAAGAGAGATGATTTCTGCCTCTGCAGATTGTTAGCTGGGCCAGGACAATCAATAATTGTGCTGACACAACATAAGGGCAATCATGGGGCTTATTCAGGCAGGGAAATCTTAAATAATCATTGCTACAGGAGAAACACCATGTAGCTCATCCCTAAGCACACTAGTGCAGCACAGACAGGAGGCTGGTTCTCCAGCCTCTGTGAGAAGCATTAGTGTTTCAGAAAGGATGGATTTTGATCACCTAACCAAGCACAAGACAAAACTACTCACCATTTGCATACTTCCAGCTGCAGCTCTCCGTATGTGGGTTTTAAAGACAGCTAATTTTGTTTTTAAAATCTAATGTTCATGAACACCTAATTCAAATGCAATCTGTTACAATGGACTTCATAACGAGCATAAGAAACGTCCTCCATCTCAATAACCACACTGAGAATTGTATAGCAGCACCAGTTACCTGCTTTGCCACACTGCATGTTCTTTGGGCACCCTGCTGCAAACTTTGTTCTATCTCCCATGCAGTGGTACCCTGACTTGGAGGACTGTGTTAAGTTTCTGTATATCAAAACATATCAGACCCTTTCTGAATTAGATTTCAATGTTAAAGAGTCTCAAGAATTCACCCAGTGCTCATTCCTTTTCAGCTCAAGATGGATTATCCAAATTGATCATACCACAAACACACTCATTAAAAGAGTTCAACATTTATGATGCATCGTGTCCAGCAAGTTCATGATTTAATGGAAGTTGATACATCATAAATTAAGAAGCCAAGGAAACAAACTGTTGAAGGCCAAGGAAAGCATATATTAAAGAAAGAGTCAGTAGTGATCTATGCATAAAATCCATTCCTGCCCAACAGTACGTGTGGATGTTCCTGTAACTGTAAGCTAGGAGTACGTGTGGTACTTGGATATAATTGCTAGAGCTGAAGGAAGCTACAAGTAAAACAAACAGAAAGGGAATGGATAAACAGGGAGAGAGAGGTGGAGAAAGGTAGAGTTTAAACACAAATAGGCAGGGGACATTACTTATGTTTTGGCAGGCCGTTGCCAGCATGTCCTGCTAAATGCACTTCAAAAGTAGGCTGATCAATTTGAAAGGGTTCAGAGAAGAGTCATAAAAATGACTTAGGGCCTGAAAAACAAGTTCAGGATATTCCACGCAGATTTTAAACAAGAAGGATGGTTAACTAATAAAATATCCATAATCTGTGTAATGGAAGTGAGCCTTTGAACCTTCCATCAGCTCCAGCGGCAAGCAGCATCCTGCTCCAGGATCAGGTTTGTTGCTGGCACCGTGCTGAACTGGGCTGGATCACCCTGCAGGGCCAGCTGCCACCCCCAGTATAGACACACAGGCAAAATAAACGGGGATGAAATTCAACCACACCATTGCTTTTACTTCCACAAGGCACTGACGGCATTAGCTGTCTTCCCAGACTGGGGCTGCTACACAGGAATCCTGCCCTTACTCCTCCTTAGCGGCCGAGGTGTTTTTGGTGGGGCGAGGGGAGGGGTTGAGGGGCAGGAGGGGAGCTGTGTGTGCAACATTTGTGCTCATTCTCAGCTTTGTGTCTGCAAGTGGGTGAAACAGCCACACGCACACAATCTCTGCTGAGATAGAGCTGGTCTGTCGCTCACACAGCACCCATCAGAACGCGCACCAAAGCGCAGATGACGTGTCTAACGCCACAGTCGCTTTTACTCTCGGTCACAAGAGGTGGAGAAAAGCCTCTGCAAGATTTGGGTGAAACGGACACTGCTGCTGAGATGCGTTTCTGTATAAACACAGGTTCTCACTCGCTAAGATCTAAGAGATTGTCTTCAAACAAGTGAGAAACAGATCTCAGAGAAGGCAGAGATTTTCCTTACGTTCAGGCATTTTTCTCAGCACAGAAGCCAAGTGTGCTCATGGGGGTGATCGTTCACCAAACTCAGACTGCATGAATTTCACTGCCAGTGTTCTGAAACTTACTGACATCACAAGAAATGTGAGACAGATGTGAAGCTTTTTGTTTCCTTTCTAAGTCTTTTCTGTACCACAACAATCGTTTGAGGAAACAAAGTTTTCAAACTCATTTTTAAAGTGTTAATGGCATATGAACTGCTTTAAACCCTCCCAGCTTCCTCCCTGCATATTTATTTCCACTCAGGGAAGGAAAAGACAGCCTTCTTTTATGCAGTCTGCTGTGTGTGAAGCTGCAGAAAATGAAACTTTTGCCCTGTTCTGAGTAAGTATTGGCCACCTCGGAGCCCCGTTGAGTCAGGTTACAGTGTGGAATACCCATTTCTCAGGATCCCCCTATTCCTCCCTCAAAAGGGGCCACTCACTGAAAATCCCTTCACAGTCTGCTACAAAAGCTTTTCTGCTATTCTTCTCCACAATAATATATATTTTACCCTTCTGAGATGAAAAGACGAAGGGGCTCAAGCTAAGAAAAGTTGACCAGGAGGCTGGTGACAGCAGTCACTTGAGATCCTTTCAGAGATGCTCTCAAGCATAAATATTTAATCTCCTTCGTTCCCCCCAGTGTGAATAATTTTTTTCCCCTTCAAGTATCAAAACAAAGTTATTGAAATGCATATAACCCTGATATTTGATCCATGGCCTCCAAGGGTCAAATACACACTGACCAAGCTCTTAAAGCCTGCAGAACTTTCAGGTGGTCACTTTGCACAGACCAGCTCATCAATCAAGCAATAATCAGAAGGACAAATGGGGGAAGATGCTGGTACAGACTACTTAAAAGGCCTGGGCAGCTGGTCCACTTCAAGAGTCCCCTTTATATCGTTTCAGCCTTTAGCCCTCCATGTTTGAAGGGAATTAAATACACTTGTTAGTTTCAATAGTTTATCCCCACATCTGTTTGCATTAGCAAACAAAACTGCTTTTGCTGCAGCATCCCTCTTCTAACATTAGGATCACTTCTTCTGAATTAAGAAGTGCCCTAAAAACACATCAGCAATTCCAGTTTCTGTTTAAGGCACGCCACACGTCCTATCCCCCTGTCCCATCTCGTCCTTGTAATAACTGATTTGGTAGAAGCTGGAGACAGAAAAAGACATTTTTACCCTAAATAACTTGCCCATCACAGAAACAGATTATAATAAAGGTTATTGAGCTCATTCCCCCCAGTAAAAACATTGGTGTACACGTATCTTGAACTGGGCCAGTGTTTATTTTCTCGGGCCATTGGTTGACAACGAGCCAGTAGCAATTCTGAAATGTTGATCTCTTCTGTTTATCATGTCATGAGCAGTGATTATTCTTAGCTTTGCAATAGAGGAGGATACATTGATTGGCAGCACAAAGTATGAAATCATTCCGTCTCTCACCAAGGAACAAGCAAAACCGACAACCTCCTCCACTCCCAGTATGTCATAATTGGAAATTAGAACTGCATCAAACTGTTTGCTACAGCTGTAAACTCTGGCAAAAGGAAAAACCCTCAAAAACTATCTGTCATTTAGTTAATAGGCTTCCTATCTACTGTGAGCATGCCGAAATGAGAGACTGGTTTCTGGAGCACAGAGAGAGCATGATATTTCCAAGACTGTCTGAAGGTTAAAAATCTGTCTTTCTCTCCTTCTCTGATTACACTTCAGAGTGAAATTCAAAAGGGGTTTGAATTCTCAGAATTTAGAACTGAAAACGTGGTGGATTCCCCTGACGTTCAAAGCACAACACGACTGTGTAACCGAGAGAGGCAGGCTGGGAAAAAGAAACACAGAGAGAATGGGAAGAGTCAAACACCAGGTCCCACTTCGGAAAATTTGGAACTTAAGTTGTTACATTCTGAACGAAGGTTGCATTTGGGTTCAGTTCCAAGCATGCTGAATAGCTTACCACCTACAGTTAGTTACTTATTTAGAGACGACAATGATCTTATTTGCTGTTTTTGAACCCAGAACTGAATATTTTTGCTTGTCTGGAATATTCCTGTTGCTCAGGAGAAGTGTGTTGGTGAGGACTTGAGTGCAAGAAAGGACAAGCCGTAACAACAACAACACAACTATGGTAATACAAATGCTGAAGTTTGTAAGAGTGATTTCTGTAGCCCATACGATTTATTGGGATTAATGCAAATGGAGAGAACAAAAAGTATGAGAGGTGTGAAGAGATGAAGGGAGCAGGTCTCCAGTGCAAATGTTTATTTGTTTTGATATCAAGCTCTCATTTTCTGATAAGTAAGAGAGAGTATTAACCTACATCTGCATTACCACTGAAGTACCACCATCAAGTAACATTTTTTTTGCCAGGCCCTATTTTACCTTGTGGAATAGAATGGCTAAAGCTTTGCTGAGCCAGTTGGGACCCATTACCAAATAATGCCTCACAACCTAAATAGGCTACCAGAAAAATATTCCATCATGTCTGCAGGATGTAACAGGTGACCTTACAGGCACAGGATGAGGTGACAGCGTATGAAATTAGTGTCACTGTCAAGCTGTTTGTAATCCAAGCCCTCTGCCTGACACACTGCTTTGCAAATGGGCACATAATCCAATAGAAAGGAGGCGAAGGCAGGGGGTAGGAAAAAGGGTAAATAGCCCTCTTTTCCTGTCACTCCAGCCTGGGCCCTTCAGCAGCTCCTCTGCTGACAGCTGACTGGAGAATTAGGAATCCAACATCTGTGCAATGCGAGGCTAAGCTGTACCTGTGCCACTGCTGTGCAAGGCACAGAGCACACCAACTGCCCAGCTGCTCTCCTTCAGGAAAGGCAGCAAAAGCCATGAACAAGAGCTGATCCCAAGTGCCAGCACCAGGCAGTGCATGTCTGGGACTGGGTTGTCTTTGCTGGGTGCTTGCCATGCAGTGTGACACGTCGTTATGTCATCTGGGCTCTGATGTTGGGACCAATCCTTCAGAAAATCGTGCACCAGGCTGATTGTTTTACCAGAGATTTCATCCCTGTGCTGAAAGCTGAAAAGCACCTAAATGCCCTCACCTAAATCATGTAATCCAAATGACACAGACTCCAATGACAACAAACGTTCACTCATGATACTTCCACCGCCTGACAGCATTTGTGAACAGAAAAAACCCACAGGCAGTCCCTGAGCAAAGCTTTGGGTTTTGTTCAGCAAGTAGTTTTTCTGCTGTTTAACTTCAGACTCTAACTCAGCATTACGTCAGGTTTTGCATGCATGTGTATCGTTTTAGCTGAGAGAATGAGACATGATCCATATCTGTAAATACCAACAGCAGTATTGTTGGGTCAGTTTAAGGCAGGGGAAGCACCAAATTAAATCTCAGAGCTGGTTTACTCCTTATTTACTGTGGTACAAGCCATGCATTCACAGTCTTTCCTCTACCTTCTCCTTTTAACTCACATTTTTTAATACAATTCAGTAATATTTATCTCAAGCTCGGCTTCAAACTCCTCATCCATTTATTTTTTAAGCTGTCTCTGGAACGTTTAGTCTTGAGGTTTTCAGTGAAGCAAGGGAAAAACTGTGGGCTATTTACAAGATTCAGATATAAACATGTTGCTGGCTTTTTTTTTTTTTCCAAACAACTTTCCAGAAACATGCGTTTTTTTTCCTCTTCTCATACAATTAATTTACTACTCCCATTTCCATTCTCTTTATGGACAGAGAAGCTTGCACCAGTGTCAAAAATACCAGTGGGCCTGCATTTCCTATTGGGCTTTGTTTGCTTTCCCTGCCACCTCCCAGACTCCAGCAAAATACATCAGTGTTTGGGATTTCCCACTGACCCCCACTAAAACAAAGCCAGCAAAGTTTCCCCCTCCCATGCGCCTGTTGTGAAGAGGCAGCAGCCACCAGCCCTGGTTTTGTGGTGGATGAAATGGGAGCATCACAGCTGTAAGGCAGCACAGACGTGTGAAATGGGTTTCACACGCCTCTTGCCCTCGAATGGGGTGGCCACGCAGGATTCAGGCTGTACTACACCAAGAAAAGGAAAAGCCTCCAAAGCCACGGCAGCCATCATGTCTCACAGACCCCAAGTACCCCTTTTGACTGCTGCTGCTCTGCTGAAAACAACACATTTAGTCCTTTGTGGTGGCGAGGAGGAAGGAGTTCCTGCGGCATGGCAGCTGCGGGGGACACTGCAGCCTGTGCTAAGGCTGTGCCCCAAACTCCCCCTAGGGCTCACTGCACCTCTGCGAGCTGCTCGGCTCCCATCACAACTGACAGTTACTCTGCTCTTCAGTGCCACTCACCTTCCCAACGTGACATGACGCTGGGGCGAAGGATTCAGGCCATGGGGGAGCAAACTGGTGAGGCAGAAGCCTGGCTAAAGCTGCAGGGGGGCAACTCAAACCTTCTCAGCCCCATACACCACCTCAGCTCTCCAATGCTACTTCCCAAAGACAAACGAACAATATTTTCCCGTGTTCACAAGTATCAGCATTTCTCTTTTGTATTTCTAAGTGTATTCTGCAAATCTCAACCAGTCTTACCCTGCCTGCCCTCTCCAGCCACTCGCAGCGCGCACTGTCAGTGTCACAGCACGCTTCTGCAACTCACAAATCTCTAACTTTATTAGAAGTATCAGTCTAAACACCTTTGCAATAAGAACATAAGTATACTACTTCCTCCCTCCTCCATCAGTTACCTAAGCTCCTCAGGTCTTTTGCAACAAACACTGCTTTCCAGCACATGGAAAAGACGTCCCAACAAACAAATTTCTGTCCTCCTGAACAAATCCAGGGCCCTTTTGATGTGTGAGCGCAGGCTGCTGCAGAGAGTGCTGCACTGGCCAGAAAACCTCAGCAGGAAGACACACACCCCATGTAAACACCATGTAAATAATGAGGAGGGATGCGTCAAGGAGGTAGAAAATAAAACTTCCTGCTAAAGAAGTGTGAGTGTGTGAAGAGGTTCTGCATAACTTGGAGTTATCTCTAGAGGCCCATGGAAGCAGTGGGAGGATGGAAGGGAAATGGTTTCAATTTCTGTGCTTGCCTCCAACCCAGCCACCAAACAGGCACCAACAAACAAGCATCAACAGAGGCTTTGCTTGCAAATGAGGTATCAGTGAACAGCCTGAAGGTGCACTTGAGGGAGATGACACAGAGAAAAAATATGTATATGCACATACACACACAAGTGACTTCATGACACAGCCACCACACACTGAAACGCTTACAGATCTTCTGTTCAGCTCAGTCTCCTAAGCCAAAACAACAACTATCTGCCAGGGCGCTCCACTCCTCTGCACTCTACTGATCAAGACGCAGAAAAAATGCATATATCCAAACTGAGGAAGAAAAGAGTTCTAGTTAACCCTTTCTTAGCTTTTCTGGGATACAGCTTACGTGTGCCTTAGCATGTCTTTCGGTGGGCAAAAAGCGCTCTGGGCAGCTGCATGCTTCTGACAGCCTAACCCTTCTCAGGAATCACCTCTGACCAGTGAGCTGGAAATACCATATTTGAATTCTTTTTCGCTTTAATCTTTCACGTTTGAATCTTTCTTATTTACCAAGTAGGGAGCAAGCTCTCGTGTTTGCTGTCTCACCATGGAAAACTCGTCCAATCGTACTTACAAATCTTTAGTTGGTAATAATCTATCACTGAGCAGCATCTTCTTCTGTGAATAGCCAGTAAAATTAACCCACTTGTGAAACAAGGTCTTGGTTTGTTTAGGTAAACATTTCAGACTTAGAAACTGTGTTACCAAAAGCTTGGTGGATGAATTCTTACAGTTTTATTTGCTTTTATTGCGTAGCCTGTGTGTTTGCCCAAACTGCTGCTGCATTCACAAGCAGCATTCGTAAGAAGTCTGAGGTCAGGACCCCAAGATTTTGCCAAACACGAGGAATATCTTGTAAGATGTTACCAGACAAGCAGCATTAAATGAGAAGAAACAAAGACCAAAGGATCAGCTCAGTCTTTGTTCCCTACAGCAAAAATGTCATTAGGGTCTTCTCAGAGTGCCAAAGGATCCAGCTTTATTCTGCCAAGGTTGTTTCTGTTTTGCTGATTGCACTATTTTCTTGTGGCTCATCCACAGAGAAAAAAACTTTATTTTAATTTAGAAAGATATTACGTGCTCTATTTTTACTGCAAGAAAAACAACCAGTTTCCCCTCCCCCCAGCAAAAACCAATGCAGGAACCCAGTCCCTGGCAGCTGCTGCTGACTTTAAGCACCATATATAAGGTATTAAACCACCCACTTTATGTTCTAATAACATTAACAGTCTCACATGAACCAGGACATTCAGAGTTAAAGCTGAAATTCTCTCCTTAAGTCACCACATTGTGTCTAGGTACAGTATTGCAGCACTTAATCAGGGGGCCTCAGAGCAGCAGGGGGTTCATACCATATGTGCTATAATACCTAAGCACAGCGGGGTGAGTTAAGGACAGAGTTTTAGACTTAACTCTGAGTTNTTTTTTAAATCAGTATTATATGTGTCTGGACAGTTACTTTCCTCTTACAAAGACCCATGTGAGTCTGTTGTGGGAGTGGGTGACAAATGAGGATGATTTCTCAAGCAAAGGTGAAAGTTAGTACCCAATGCCAACCAACTACAGTGTGTGGACACACTGACATTCTAGAAACATTTATGCAGCTTTCAAATACACTAATTTAATCCAAGTGACTGATACAGCTATATTCAAAATATTGCTTCAACGTGAACTTCACAGTTCTCACGCCATTTACCCAAATAATACTGTGTTTGATTTCATTCACATCTTCCAGGCCCCAGCCCAGAGTTTGGTGAGCACTGCAAAAATACACACTTTAATGAGATGTTTACATTTTAAAAAACAACCTCATATGTGTCAGATTTGTGCTTCTTCTTGGCAATCCTGTCAGCAAATATGTATTTGCCACATATTCAGTAAGTTTCAGATTCAGCACTGATCTTTACAGAAACTCGATAGAACAATCCACTAGAAGGTGAGGAGACTCATTTTGCCAAGGGTAGGTCTATGTTATCTCCCAGTAGGATCACAAGGAGACAGAAAAATAGACCCTTTATTTCTTCCTAACACAATGTCAAAGATATTTAAACATACAGCACCTACATATCCTCAGATCTCACCAAGAAAACTAACGGAAGTTGAACTCCACAGCTAGTATTAGCATCTGGAAACAACACTTTGACAAGGCAGATTCTGTCTGTGGTTGAGGTGAATTTTTCTGTTTGTTGCACAGTTTTCAGTCTTATCCAGGCATCTACTATTCCTACAGCAAAGCAAATTCCCACAGTACATACTACTCACGTGCTCCTCAAAAGAAATTCTTTGGTTCTTGAGTCAAAGTCCCTTTTCTCAGCTAGGAGGTTTATCCCTTGCTCAAATTATTTGTCATAGCATCTGCAAGTGAAATCAATTGAACAGAAAATGAGCACCCTCAAGGCATATTGCCCTTCTCTCAGTAAGACAGGCCTGGTGTAAGGTCTGATACAATATGTTGTACCTTGGCAAACAACCATCAACTCACCTGATGATTTTTAACGTGGGAAACGAGCAAGGTCTAGAGGGAACATTTGAGAGACTCATGGAACACACCCTCAAGAACAACCTCCAGTGAAAATACAAGTTCACCTCATCAGAGAAAAGCTCATTAAAAACTAGCAGATCTCAGTGGTTTTATTGCAAACCAATCAACCTGAACCTGTAAAAAAGTCTGACCTCACGCAGATTCATGTGTCTTCTATTTTTGACTTTACCTGCTAGTGATAAGAATTGATTTCAAAGGTTCTAAAATTAGCTCTGTGCATCAAAGAATGGTTATAGCATGTCTTGGCAATGCTGCGGTTTTGCACGTTTTGCTGTTCTGTGTGTGTTCTCTAATTGGAAAAGTGTAACCCTTAAATCCAGGAATTGGTGACTGAGTTAACTTTCCTCCTGGAGGAGTGCTTGGAAATTGACTTCCTCATAAGTGAGATTGTTTCCCTGGGATGCAGGTGGAAACGGGAGTGTAGTTCTCATAAAGTTAACAAGGTCACTTTGTTGGGCTCAGGCCTCGTGTAATTTCAGTCACCTATTGCCAATGAAGGTAGGCAACGTTCTCTGCTACTGCAGATCTGCCCTCCCAATCCAGGAGTGGTCTTTTGCAGTTTTAACCCACCAAAACTAAATGGATTAAAAATGTCCCAAATAATCAGAAACAGAAGATGTTTTAAAAGGTAAAATCTAAATGCTCATACGGTGGTATAACAAAATAAATGTGTGTGGTGGGAAATCATTCTGTGCTTTTCCATTTAAGCCTTTTGTACAGGAAGACCTAAACACACTCATCGTAACATCAGCACAGGCAAGCAGCAGCAAACCCATGGACACCACACTAAGTTACTAATCCAGCAAGAAGGCACCCCTATGTCTTGTTTTTATCTTTAACACCTCTTAGCTTCTTTTCCTCACACATCTACCCTCCCTGCTTTTAGTCTGGAAGAAACTGTGAGGTGGTAAAAGGAGTTTGTGCTCATAAAGGTTTGATGACTCGACCATCTGGCTGGGAAGGCTCATAAAGGAAGTCCTGCAGAGGTTAAGGAGGTCAGAGACTACACAAGCTGGGGCTGAGGTGGGTCTTGGCACTCCTCTGGCTGGCACCCAAACTCTCTACAGCTGGTGGTAAGGTGCTCTTGCCAACCTCCAGAGAGAAGTGTTTTCCGGGACTGCTGATAAACGTCACTTCTCTCTCATGCTCATTTTCATAACTCTAAGGAAACATAAAGGAAATCTCTCTGCCTGTATCCCCTTGTAATCGCTTCCATCCTCTCCCAGTGCACAGCTCATTAACAAGTGACCTGAAGGCAGGGAAAAAAACCCACAACTTTTGTGAAATGGAGCCTTGCTGTGTAGAGACTATAAAAGTAAACAGGCCTGGCTCGTTTAGAAAAAAAGAGAAGAAGAAGAAAAAAATACAAAACTGTTCTCTTAAACACTTAAGACTACCTGATTTTTAAATTCAGCTGCATGATGAGTATCTGGGTAACATGTTTTCCCCTCTATAAATGTTATCTAGAGCTGCACCTGTTTACACCACGATTCTGTGCTATGTGCCTCGAAAGCATACATTTGAAACCTATATACACCAAGTTGTAGTCATGTGCTGTACTGATTGCCCTGGCAGCAGATAAGTGCCCAGCATCAGGTTTATGAATTGCAGGCTTCATTAGTCTTAAAATGGTAACAAAGGAAGATGCGTCCGAAAAAGTGTCATCCTTCATCCGAGAGGGTAGTCGCCTGACACATTAGGAATCTATATGCTCAATTAACCACTGGCAGGCTCATTTTTTTCTGTGCCTCTCACTCAGCTTCTCCCCCACCCCTTCTCCTAACCACTTTACCCTTCCTTCTGACTGAATCCATATAGCCCTGGCTATATGAAAACATTCAGTTACAGGGTGGCTTGAGGGATTACTTTTGGCTGCTACTTGTTCTCTCTTTACCAATTTCCAGTGAATAGCCAAAGAATCCTTTTGCTGCATTTTGCTTTTGATTACCAAAAACGCAGACATTCAGATCGTTTGCCATTAAAAGTTAGTTTGCAAATACAGTTTGGTGACTCAAGTGAAGCTTGTATTCGTAGCCCTTGAGATCGAGATGACTTTCTCAGGAAGCCAGGTCATGTATATTTTTATCAGTTTGTGAATCCATTTGAACATTTGAACCTGCCCACAACTGTGTTATTTTTCCACTATTTAAATATAAATCCTTAATTACACAGGCAGCCTCACAGAAACACTTTCAGCAGTGACAATTTTGGGTGGGAGAAATAAACACGGGGAAAAAAACCCAGCAAAATAAGAGAGGGAAGGTTAACAGGTAGGAAACACAACCAATTAGAACAGAAAGCCAGTGTCCTAAATGATTAATCCTCCATAACTATTAGCATACACATGATTAACTGTATAGTAGACCTGATTAAGTGTGTCTGTACATTATGCTAATCCCTGCATGCTGATTGGCTGACCTCATTAATGGTACAGCAGACCCTGTGCAGCGATGGAAGGACGATGTGCTGGTCTCACAGCCTCTCTGCAAAAAAAAAGCAGGGAAAATAAGAGAGCAGTGTATGGCCAGTTACCCCACGCATAGCTAAGAAAGGCAACGAGAGGGAGAGGTTACACTCCTTGTGTCTGAACACTAAGTTTGAGGGGAAAATAATTGCATTTATGATTTTTCTTAGTAAAACTGAAGTCTGCCTTTACAGATGTTTTTGGGTGCAGGTTAGATATTTACTTAATCTAGAGCTTGCCTGTTCTCTCTGTGCATCTCCCAGCATCTCTATGCATGGGACACCTACCGCAAGAAAATATAAGCACTTTGTACTAGTTGCCTTTAAAAATATCCCCAAAATCCCTACTTTATATTTTTCTCCTTCTATATCTTGCCCAATGCACAGACAATGTAATTTACAACCATACTTTTAAAGCAGCTTGTTTCAAATAGCTTTTAAAGGTGGTTTCACAGTATTCCTGAAGTCTATAGAGAATGTGACGTCTCCAGAGAAGACTTCAGCAGTGGCTTTGGGACTGGGTGTTTAAGTGCTCTAAAGATAAGCATCTGAAGATGCAATTCATTGATGCCCCCACCCTGTCTGCCTGTAAAAACAGATGATGTATATTTAGCTATACACTCCTGCTTGTTATTGAGTTATTGACGCTGAAAGTCAGCAGTCTTATTAAGCTGAAAGGGCTTGCTAAATGGCTTCAATAGAGGCTCAATGTTTAGACAAAGGAGTCAAAAAAAGACCCATACTTTGTCTCTTTCTCCCTTAAACATACCCTGGTCTACGCGTGTTCGGTAGGCATCTAGCATCTAAAAAAGGTAAAAATCAGTGTAAAAAGATGAAGTGTCTAGAAGGTCTGTGTACTATTGATACACACCATCTGTTCTAGGTCACGAACATAAACTTTTTTAGCTATGTACATTTATCCAGAGCTACATAAGGAGATTAAACCCCTGGCCTTTAAAGTGCTGAATAGCTTTTTTTTGAGTTACTTGAATGAGGTATTCACGTGAGGTCAATCTAGTTATAACGGGTCAAATTTACTCTGTGTTCACATCAGCTGCTGTTGGCACAAGTTTGGTCTGTGACAATAACTCTAGAAACTGCTCCCACAAAATGAGGTTCCCACTGGCACCCAAGACGCCCCAGCCTGGCAATGCCAGAAGTCAGGGGCTGGGACTGGAGCATCACACCAATTATACCAGTTTGCCAGTGCACAGAGACTGAAAAGCACAGAAGAGCTGGGCTCTTACTGCTCTTCTCACTCTGCCTCTCATCAATTCCTTTGTGGACTATAACTCAAGACTTGTGGAAACCTGTGTCCACTGAACACTGGCAGTACTGGTATGAGAGCTGCCTTAGCCCTTCTATTGTCTTTCATGGTACTAGCTATGGCATCATGACTGTGAGCAACTGGTCTACATACAGACAACCAAGAGAGGCTCTGAAACACGAAGCACATGTGTGACCATGATACTGGTGACCTATTTTACACTGGTTAAATTCTATCGAGTAAGTGAAGCTGTTACATTATTTATTTAATTCTGGCAATCAATTGTTATTCCCTGGAATGACTCAAGGGATGCTTATTTTCACTATTAGGCATAGGTTCCTAAATGCTTGGGCTACCTATATAATGTATCAGAATAGTAACTGCCTCAGATGGATTGTTAAATAAATTCATACACTGAGGAGAGAGCTGCCTGGAGCCAGCCAGCACGGAATGCTGCAGAAGATACATCCGAGTTGATCAAATATCACAAAAAGAAGGATGTGGGGTTTTAAATGACTAAAAGACCTAACTTGGGTGGAAGCCTCTTTTTCCCTTCCTGTGGTCTGCAGCCCAGAACCATTAATTAAAGGTAGTTCTCTCCATCTGCTGTTTGCATAGAACAAGCTCATTCTTCTAAAGTGTGGTACTGATGGAACTGTGGTGGTGGCATCATTTTCACTTGCATGTGTAACTGATTCTTTAAAGCACTTCAAATGAAATGCAGCATTCTTTAGTTTTGTTATTAAGGGTTGGGTGAGCAGTAGACAGAGGGAAAAAAAGGCAATTCTCTTCTTATTTCACAAGTATTTTCCTACTTAGGCATCTCCCCTTCTATTGTTTCATTAAAGTGTCATCTCAGTTAAATACCTGACATATTGACCTATCTCATAGGTGCTTGCAGTCAGAACCTTTTACCTACAGCAGGGCAGAGACAGGTTCGAGTCCCACCAAAGCCTCAGAGGCTTAAAGTGCATGTCTTTCACCTCTTCAAAGTTAATTACTCTGTGGAGGAGTGAAAAGGAATATCTGTCCTGTGAGTGCCATGCAACTACATAATGAATAATACACTGAGTCTGAGAGAAAGAGGGAAGTCACAGTCAAGTGTTTTCTTCTGGTAAGGGGCAGCCCTCCCGAGACCACTTTTGTACATTGTCAGATGACTGCTTGGCCTTAAGGTGTGAGCCAGACACCAAGATGCTCAGGTTGCCATCACCTGGGCCTGCATCTGAACTGCAGGCAGGTGAGGAGTTGTCTAAGCACTTTCTGATCCACAGGTCTCCTGTGTTGGCAGTAGCTGAGTACCTAGGACCTAGAATCCCTACTTCACCCTACATTGGATGGGCAAGTCACTGCCCCTTTCTAGTAACAGAAATGTATCCAGGTCACAAACAGCAGCAAATAAAATCGTATCTCTCAGGATTTCTCTTGCAGTGGCAAGACTTGACTCCAAACTAGATAAAGCTACCTTTAGTCCCATAACAGAGTACCAAGCCTACCAGGACGTGCTGTCAGTAAAATGCCCCATCTCTGTCCATTTCAGCTTCTGGTAAGTGAACTAATTGCCAATGTCTTGCAGAAATGTTTAGCCTGATTAGCAGAAATATTTATTACACAGCCTCTGAATTTAAAAAAATTAATTTTTAGGCTAACATCCAAAGAGATGCAAACCCTCGTCCTCTTTCAGCTTCCTGTTAAGAAAACCATAACTATTGGTGACCCTCATGTTTGTCAGGTAAAGGTGCAAAAGTGATATTTGCATTGTGATTTTTTAAGGACAGGGTTGATTTATGACAACGAAAATGAGCTGATTACTCAATGTAGCTCTGGCACGTCTCGCCTTCTGGTTACAGAAGTTACACCATAATTTCCTCTGAGATGTGTGGCACTGAACAGGTATGGCTTCACCTTGAACTTGACACTCTGTTGATTAACACAGAAGGAGAGTTCATGAGGTAGGCATGTGCATATGATTTACCTACCAGCAGTTTCTACAAAGCAACCAGTGCTTTCTCTGTGCGGCTTGTAGCTTCTGTACGTATTAAAGTGGAAGCCCTGCACTGAATGGACACAGCAAGTACAGTAGATGCAGAGGTGAACAAAGGCTTTCTAGAGAAAAGTAAAGGCACACACAATTTAATAGTTTGAAAAATACATTCATTCGCTGCTTGCCATTCTGGAAACATTAGCTTCCCAAAGTCTTTACTCTGTGGTCTCATTCAGATCGTGGCTGATTCCTGTAAATAGCTGAGCACTCCTCCTTTGCACCAAAGGAAGAGGCACCCACAGAGCTCTGCTGCAAACACCTCAAGGGACTGGATGTGTGCATCCAACAAATGCACAGCCACAAACTGTCATCTGGCTTTGCAGCTTTTTAAAGGGGGTTTTATTTGTGTCCAAGAAGAAGGTGTTAAAAACCTAAAATTGATGTTTTAGTTAAAAGTAGTAAAACAATCACTTAGTCATGTGCATTTTCCAAACTCCTCCTCCAAAATGAGGTAAGCTAACATTCTGTGAGGCCATCCCAAAGGAACTTCAACATCATTCATGCTGTTTCATCACTCAGTTACTTCTCAGCTTCTGAGAGGAAACTCTATTTTAAAACATGTAGCCTTTTGTGAACCAAGGAGACTCTGAAGCCAGGGATAGCAAGCAATGCCTTCAGGCTGCTGCCCCAGTGTTTAACCCTGGGATTCACTTGCCCACGTATTTCACATGACTGAGTTGTTCAACTATAACAAAAAGAACAAGGTGCGGTTTTAAACAAAAAGCCACACAGGTTCAAGGCTTGGAAAATCTGAGGGGAAAGCCTGACAGTAAGCAGAGGAGGTTACTCAAAGCATGCAAAGAAATATATACACACAGGCTTGTCTTGGCCCTGACCATATTTCTCCATCTCCATTACATGCAGAAAACCACTGACTCCCCTGAGACAGAACCGGTAAAATATGATCCTTTCCTGTATGTCCTGAATTCTCATGTTATAATCTCTGTCCAAACCTGGAACTCACATAAGGCTTTAAGAGAACGTACAGAAACAGAATCGTCCTCATTGGCTACAGAAGAATACTTGAAAGGAGGGGAAGAGCCATTAAATTGGCAGCACACACTAGCAGTTGCATCCGAGACATCACAGTTTCCATCCAAACTGAGAGGCAGTAGCATGAAAAGTGAGCAATGCCTGTGAATTTGAAGAGAACTGGGACAAAAGTTCATTATGTGATTGCGTGGATTTGGTGTCCTGGCCAGATGCAAATGCAGCCCATTACCTTGCTGGGTAAGATCAGGAAGCTAACAGAGAACATGTCTAAGCATATTTATGGTTAGGGTGGGATATCTGTTGCCAGTAGTTTAATTTTGCATACATTCTAAAAGAAAGTGTTGAGAGAACTTGTGAGCATACGTATTTCAAAGGGAGAGTGGAACATGCTGAAGATCAGGATATGTACTGCAGGAGGGCAAAAGGGATGGATCAGGAGTCCCTAAAATTCCAGGGGCTTTCCCCCCAGTAATGTGAATTCATTCAGGCTGTGAACAGATCTGAAAGTTTTGATCTCAAAGAGGAATTTATGTGGGAAAAAAAAAGCAAACGGTTGCATGGGCACTAATAGAGGATAATTTTGCTATAGCAGCAGTGTCACTCTGGAAACCCCTGACAGAGCTGAGCACTGGGCTTCCTGACACAGGGTTGTAAGAGGTGCCCCAACAGAAGCTCTTGTGATGGCTCCCCCAAAGACTGATATGTGTTCTCACCTACACTCCAGTACTTTTTGGTCTGGAAAGGGAAAGGGCAGGGACTGGTAGGCTATTCGCTTTGCAGCTTACACACCTCACGGGCAGACGTGCAATCCCCCATTTCACCCTGCCAGCGCTCCTGCCCTTCCTCTCCCATGTGTGCTATAGCAGCAGAACAGCTGTTCATCTCCTTTCATCTGGGATTCTGCTTTTGTTTAGCCTTGACGACCACAAATCACATCACTACAATGGCCATTCTCATTGTACCAAAGACTGATGGAAAAACAGATCCACTTCAAGACTCCCATTCAGAAACCTCAGAGAAGGAAGCGGGGACCAGCGTTTTCCTGCTACCTAGACCAGATTATTTTCTAGCCTGTAATCCATTTTTCGCTCGTACCTGACAAGGTGCCACATGGAAACTGATGCCCATGTGCTGCCTGTCAGTTGTGGCTAATGTGCTATGCAGGCTAAAGGGTGAAGGCAGGTGGTGTTGGAGGTGTAAAAGCAGAGGCTGCAGCCATGGAAATTGTCTCTGTGCTAATTGGCAGGAAAAGGGCACTGATAGGCATGGATTGTCAAGATGGTTCCTCTGACCCTTCTGCTTAATCCAAATGAGTAATTAATGAGTGTGTTATGATTAGCACTGCAGTAAACTCTTCACTAGACAAATACTTTAAAGCTCTCAGGCTTTAGCTCACCAGCTGATTGCCATTTGGCTAGCAGATTTGTTTCCCTCTGAGCAGCTGAACACACCCATTCACTGTGCAAGGGGAGGATACAGTTAAAATAAAAATAAGAATTCCTACCCAAATGGCACTGCCCTGAAAGTGGGAATGCAGAGCTGACAAAACAAGCCATAACATGCAGGGCTGTGTGTTTCAGGAGCAGTTAGCAGCTCATGAAGTGAAGGAGGAATTGTGTGCTGAGCATCAAAAACAGGTAAAATAGGTACTTAAAGGCTTCTTTCCTCCCACCCCTCTGAAAGAACCAGCAAAACAGGAGACAGGAGCCATTAGCTCCCCCTTTTCACTGGAATGTGTCAGATGGATTTGTAATGGCAAAATGTTTGTATCCAACATCTCTAGTTCCAGCTCTGCCAAAAACACCAGTAGCCTGAAGATGGATTTGTTTTGATACCAGCAGTACCTTATTTAATTAGGATTCTCACTGCCCCTGTGGCTGCTGAGATTTTACAAGAGAGGCTTGTGCATTTCTGGTGGGTTCAGTGAGCAGGATATTCCCCTCCTCATTCTCAGTTTAGCGTCAGCCGAGGCCAATGGGGCACAGAAGTTACAAGACAGCCTGTGCAGGAAGACCAGATGCTCCTGCTTCAGACCTAGGTAACATTGAGACAAATAGTGCTGGGCCAGCTGGCTCATGAGAGAGGTGAGGAAGAGAAGACAAGTAGAAATCCAAGCAGCCTCTCAGCCCTGAGAGCAGCCCCAGCACAGTTAACGCAGAGATCCACTGGTGGGAAGTACAGGAAGAGGGAGCATGTGCTATGCAGTTTACGGGTTTTCACCTATGTGAAAGGGACAGAAAAGGCCAACTTCTGTCTCTTCAGTTGCAACTGGACAACTTGGTATCCATGCAAACTGCAAAAGTAATGATGATGTTTNGCCCCCCCAAATTGGTTTCAGGCTTCCCCAGGCAAGCCTCACTACCTCATGTGCTAATTACTGAGTTTATAAAGAAGGGAGCTACACCATTGCCACCTATTTCTGCCACTGCCCTTAAAACAAATGTAAAGGACAATTAACAACAGATTAGCTCCATGTCCTAGTTTGCCATGTGAGGATGATCGTTGACCTTCTCATTTCATCCTCATTAGTGTCTCAGGCCAACAGACCCATTGCTCTTTAATCATCACCCATCATCCTCTGCTCCAATGCATGGAAACAAATGATGTGTTGCCAGGAAGGTCAGAGGTCAAATATGAGTTTTGTTGTTGCTGGAGTGCAAACCAAAGGCAATGGGGTCAACTTTGGGGCAAATCTTTGCGGCAGTCTGTTTGAGCGGAGGAACAATTTTGAATGCATAAAGCACGACACCCACTGTGTTTTTGTTTGTCCTTGCAGCTGCAATTTACTCCAAGATTTTTTTTAAATTTTCTATTTTTTTTTAGTGGCATGCAAAAAACATTCAGGGAGGAACAACTGGTGACTCGCTTTGTTTCTGAGAATGAAAGGTGAAGTTGCAAAGGGATGGGATAAGCGCATCCAGGGTGTCACAGGGATTGGTTTTTTTGCCTTTCAAGGCTGCATGTTGTTCATAAAGTTATGAATGCTGGAAGCTTTTCAGGCTGCATCTCTTCATTCTGCTGCTACTCCAGTGCTACTTTACAATTTGCCATGGATAGCCTCTGAAGACTGACAGGGCTGAAGGCACCCAGTGCCAGTGTAAATGAGCCCCATTCATTTCTTGCCATGGGCATATGGCATGTCATTGTCCTCGGTCACCGAGGCAGAAGTGATGCAATTTGTTGGCATGTCCTGTCACAGCACAAACTATCTATCCCACTGAGCCCCTAGAAAACAACAGAAGCCAGAAAAGGGCAGCCAAAAACTTCACAGCTTTATCACAAGAACACACATGCACACACCATCCTGTTAAAAAAAACCCAACTCAAACCTAAAAGCTCCAAATCCCAGCACACCCCAATCCCTCTGATTCTTCGGACCTCTGTGGGATTTGTATTTTTTTCATTTCTGCAGTTACTCAAAAGGTGTCCAAATCAGCAGAAAGCCCAATCCTTTCCATATCTCTCCCAAATGAGCATCAAGTCTTTTATTTGTTCTAATTTTGAAGTTGATGCTCTGAAGTTTGTGCCGAGGTTCAGCATGTTTTCTGTGTACTGCATTTAGAGAGAAGCCAGGAGTTTAAAGGGTGGTCAAACATGTTAGCTTCAAATTGGAGATATGATACCATATACTCCTGAGAAACTATAAAAAACAAATCACATCCTCTGGCTGAGAAGAAACAAACTTGTTTTGGTTTTGAATTAACTTGAAACTTGCAGTGGTTCAGAATTCATAGCAGAACTTCAGGATTACTTAATGTTCCAGTTAAGTGAAACTGAAGAGAGGGGGGAAAAAATCCAGTCACAATACAAAGCAACCATAAAGAAAAGGCTGAGCAGAGAGAATTCAAATGTGGGGAAGAGAGAGGGAGAGGTAAGAAAAGAGCAGGGGGTGGAGGGCTGACCAGAGAGGTTCCCACTAAGAACAAAACAGTTGAATTTACTCTCTCCTCATTTGCACCTGGTAAGCACAGTTGTCAAATGTTGCACTGAAAGCAAGGACACTGAAAATCATAATTGAATAAAGCCCAAAGCACTGCAATGTTGAGAAGGTTTCGATCAAAATACAAGCAGCACTGAACCCACCTTCCTGTCCAAAGACCAGTCACCTGTGCCATTCCTTGCTCTGGAGACAGCTCCGTGCTTGGTGTCTCATTCAGCATTTCCTACAGTGAGAAAAATATGCTTTTCATTTAAGTCTTCCTTGAAGAAAATGTTGGTTTAAATTAAAGGGAAAAAAAAAAAGGTTTCTGACATTGAACAAGCTATGTGAAACTGCAGACTGGTCTGAGGGGTTTCCGAAAGCCCAAACCCCAGCACATTTCTGAATGCTGCTCTATGTATTTTGTATCTGTAAGGTTTATGGCCTCTTTCTGCCTTTCAGTAATAAGCTGTGCTGCAAATAAGTTGTGGGCAATAAGTAGTACTGCAAATCAGATAATTAGAGGTGACTGTGATCAGATTTCCACTGTAAATTAAGTATGTGATAGAATGAGAGTGTGAGTTTTACAAGGGCAAATTTGTAGCCGTAAAATGAAGTGAGATACACTACAGTTTAGTTAGACTTGGGCCCAAGGTGAAAAGTTCAAACCCAGACCCAAACTTCTCCAAAGTTTGTGGTATGCAATATTCAATACTATAATTTTGATTTGAGGCCATTTCCAATTATATAACTGGGTTTCTATAAACCAAATCATATGCAATGTTTCAGCTGGGATGTTCAGGCTGGTTAGATTTAGAAAACAAACCCATGCTGGACGTCAGAACTCATTTTTGTAGAGGCAAAGGTATCATGCTCCATATGGTTCACATTTCTGAGCACAGCCTTGTTGCACTAGCTAGGCCAAATGTAAGCCCGTGTGACACACATAATTGCATGGGCTGTAATTATTCTTATTTCTGTTTAAGTGAATAGCTACAATACAGTGATTTCTCAGTTTTATTTGGCAACGCAAAGAGAGTTGTGGAACTTGTAACCACGTCCCCTCACAAAGGAAATTAGAAATAGCTCTTCTCAGCTCTTACTCTTTGAGATCTCAGTCTGAGCCAGCATTACCATCACACAGCTGATGAATTCTACAGTTGATGTGTCTGCTCCAGTAAAGGCCCCACTAGCTGGTACTCTCACACAGAGTTTCCCTCTGAAAGCACACATTCCTAACAGATCGAATGCTCCCATGCTCAAAGGTAACGTTTTTCCATCACTGGCCAGTGGCAAAACCAAAGCACTCGTGTTTTCAAAATAAGAATAAACTTCTTGCATCACAAAAAAAAAAAAAAAAAAAAAAAAATCTCATGATCTTTCAGTAGATAGAAACACAAGCAAAAGACTTCAGGTGTAAAAGAGACAGTTAGACATCTGTTGGGTTCTCAGTCACTGGAAGTCCACAAACCTTTCAGGACAGTAAATGAGTGGAAATATAAAGGTATGAAAGCTATTGCAAATCTGAGTTAGTTGTAAATATATCTAGTTCCAATTAACTTGCACTGGAGCTCCTATGGCAGTTCTGCAAATGCAGCTTTGGAGAAAAAGCAAGTTAAGACTTCTGTAAATGTGATATTTGCTTTTCAAATGGTCAGACAGAGAAGGATGTGCACCTGCTTGACAGGGAACTGCAGTGAGGAAAAGCAGAATGAGCACCACCCATCAGGTGTGAATGAGCATGCTCTCTTTTAAGTCAAACAATCAGTTCCAGTGAAAATAAACTTATAGAAAGCTTCCTGCCTCCCCATATGAACAATATATAAGACAAAAATAACACAAAGACCACTAAAAAAGGATGGATTTTGTCACTGCAGTGATTGAAGTATGTAACTCAGACATACATGTGGTTCTGTTGAGTGATGGGCCTGGCAGCGTGAGCTGAGTGGTTGGACTTGATGCTCTTAAAGGGCCTTTCCAACCATAATGATTCTGTGATTCAGTCTGTTTGTTCAACGCATCAGCCATTAATGCTACAACACATTTCGAGCAAAGCCTGCAGTGTCACATACACAGAGCCATGAAAGAAAAGAGAAACCACCTACAGATATACTTGAAATGTTTAAAAATTATTTCATTGCAGTAATAATGAACTCAGCACAGCACACTTCTACATTTTAATGACCAGCTGCGGCTTAGAGGCCACATCTGCACCTCGGGCCATTGATCCCTTCCCAGATGGCTGGCAATCTAGAGGAGGTGCTCCCATGCTCACATCTTTACACCTCAGTTGTTATTGACTGGGAAATGCAATGGGGAGAAAACCCGAGCAGAAGGCGAGTAGGTGACAGGAGTAAGAAGAGTACATAAAGCAATGACGGTGAGTCAGCACTGCACCTGCAAAGACCAGAATCTGCAGATTATCTCTCTTGATCTGCTTGTAAGACCTAGTGACAAAGAAAGAATGAGACTCTGCCTTCAGTGGTTTGCATGGTAGTGAGAGGTGAGCACGCTGCCTAGTGATGTGTTGTTTCTCTCCTAGAGCTGAGATTGACATAGGCAGAAAAAACAGAATGAAGTTTGAAGAACAGGCTTTATAAGACAGCAAATAATGTCCTAGTTTCCATGGACATCAGTATGGGAAAAGCCCACCTCATTGTAATAGCAGGGTGAAAGAATTCGCTACAACAGGGCATTATCGCTGGCAAAATAGAGGAAAAACAGAAAAGCCTCAATGTAAACTATTAGAAAAATACAGAATTTAGTATAGAAAATGAGGACTAAGGCTTGGATGAAATGGTAAACAAGCAAAAACTAGTCAGAATGACTCCTCAAAACTCCCCCAGTAAGAAATCCTGACAGAGGAATGGTGTTACCATTATCTGGCAGTAACACAAGTTTAATGGCAAGTGTTGGGGCTGTTTGTATAAACATTGTTCATGTCACATGAATATGACTCACTGGAAGACAGAAGGACACTAAGTATTACTTGCAAAAACAGGTTTCTACGTTGGTGGGCTTGACCATATGTAAGAATTTGAGGAGAGCTGATATAAAATACCAAAGGAGTTTGGGAAACAGAGATTTCTAGTCCTATTTCACAATTGCAAAATATAGTAACTATATATATCTAATACATATATATATATATATATATCAATATTTACTGGCCTCACAAATTTAACTACAGGAAGAAAATACATTTAGTTGTATGTTATTTTTCGAAGGAAACCTAACTTTCTACTCTGAGCAAACCTAATGCAGCATTTGGCCAAACACAATCAAAGTGTACACATTCAGAGCACGAGGAACTGGCCAGGTGTCTGTCACGTGCAGTGCTTTGAAGAGTGGCATCTTTGTGGGAATATTTCTGTGGTTAAAATTTGAGCATGGCAAAAAGTCTGTCAAAACAGTAAGTGAGGAGGTGGCTGGCTGGCCTGTATCCTGAGTGACCTGAATCCATCGGTATTCTGGGTCCAGGCAGCTGATTCCAAGTGAGATGTGTAGCTAACAGAAATGTGGGACTGTGGGTTTTTTTTTTTTTTTTGAGAAGTTGTTCTAAAAAATAGACAGATGGTATGGTGAGCACACAATTCAATGAGCTTCTGTTTTGATTCTGTGGGAAAAAAAGTTAATCTAATTGTTGTGTCAATAAACAGGAGAGACATGAAGGCAACCAGGACCATGTCTCTAGAGGACGAGGCAGAGGTATTACACACATTGCTCGTGCCTGCTTTCTAAAAAGCATATTGAAAAATTGGAGAGGGTGAGATAAAAAGCCACAAAACTTATTTGAGGCCTGAAGGAACTGTTTTACAGTGGAAGACTTGCAGAGCTCCATCCATTTTGCTTATCAAAAAGAAAATTGAGAGGTGGTTTGATTACAGTACATAAGTGCCTTCACAGGAAGAAAATACAAGGTAGTAAAGGCCTCTTTAATCTAATACAGAAAGAAATAACAAGAACCAATGGCTAAAAGCCAGATAAATTCCAATTGGAAATAAGCCACAGTGAGAATGATTAACTGTTGGAACAAACTACCAAAGGAAATGGTGGATTATCCATCTCCTGATTGCTTCAAATCAAGGCTGGATGCTGTGATAGTTACAACTCCACACAAGGTAGGTTTTATTCTAAATGAAGTTATTGAGAGAAACAAAGTTGTTTCAGGTAGGCAAGAGGTGAAATCAGATCAACTAGTTTCTCATTCTCCCTTTAAAAAGTTTGTTGTTCTTTAAAAAAAATTAAATCTATTATCAGAATTTTTAAAAGGTACTTTTTCCAAAGTAACTTTTCCAACCAAAGCTTGTCATGAAAATCCCCCTGCCACCCCAAAGGATACAATTTGTCGTAGCTGGCTTTGTCTGAGGCCAACTGCACCTTTTTATCCCTCAGTTTCATAACTGCATGATGGTAACTGTGTACACATTTCAGATAGTCTCACATTTCTGAAAGAGCTGGACTTCCACAGAGAAAAAAAGAGGAAAGATTTCAAAGACCAAGCACAGTAAATTAACAAAAATTAGCGGTCAAGACAAGCTGGTGTCTATAATTTGAAGTGTCTTTCAGAAACTGAACTTCTTGAAAGTGTGCCCTGGCACTGAGCATCAACAGAACTGTCAAAGGTAAAATTAGGCCTGGCACTTCTAACTCTTCCCTGCTGCATGGGAACAATCTTTCTTCTCCTTTCACTTTGTATTTCTGTTACATACCAAAATGTCCGGACTGTTTTTATTCCTTTGTAGAGATACTTACCACATCTCCATGTATGTAGGTACTGCATGTTTTCAGCCTATTTGACTAAGTGTACAGTCTATTTTGACTCCACTGTGCCCATCTGAGGGAAGGGAAATAAGCAGCTAAGATCAATATACCCTCCCCTTCTCTTTTTTCCTTTGTCCCATGACACAGAGGCCCACATCCTGAAAAGTCTATACAGAGACTTTAACTAATTTTGAAGACAAATTCCACAATGTTTATCTGTTCTGAGTACATCCTGTGTTTGAAAGCACACCCAATGTTCAAACTATGGGAGCGCTTCACGAAAGCCACGTCTTCTTGTATATTCCTATTGCTCAAGAGACCACAGAAGCCAACCTGTATCAGCAGGAGATGATGAGGTCTCTCAGCCCAGTCCAGGTGTACTTACTAACCAATGCATTGTAAGAAGTGTATTCTCTGTTTCCTCTTTGCACCTCTGTGTTCAGCTGCTTTGAAATGGAGTTTGGAGAGAAGAACCATATAACGCTCATCACATGCAACTGCACAAACACCATGTTCTTCCAATCTTGTTGAGACATATGATGTGAGTTACTACCTGTCTGTGTTATGACAGTGTTAAGTAAGTATTCTGGTGCTTTAAATACTCTTTTAGCCTGTGCCTTTCTTTCCAAGGAAACTCCTAACCTTGCCTAGATTAGTGTAAGTTAAAACATTCTGAAAACTTGTCATAGACAAGCAATGTGTTAAACAGACTCTCTCCTCAGATGCAGAAAGATTTAAAAAAATATACTGTAGATGTGTTTACCAGCATTGCTTTGTACTGGTTAGAGTAAACCTGAACATCTGTAAACAACATCAAGCAAAACAAACAAAAGGAATAGCTCAGAAACAAAGTTTTAAGATGGTTTTACATGAAAAAGAAAGTCTTACTGTACCTCTTCAAGCACACTGTGTATATGGGGCAGGACTTGGAGATGTCACCAGCAAAGCATGCATTAGTTCAAAGCACCAATACACCATTTGTACAGTACATGCACCTAGGAGGACCTAGGAAAAAAAGAGTGGAGAGTGGGAAAAGAAAGCCAAAGTTAATTACTTGGATACTATCCCCTTTTCTCTAAAGCACAGTGAAAATAACAGACCTTCAACTCCAAGTCTTGATACATGAGCCAAAGCACTAATTCAGGAACTTTGGTCATCTGAGAGGCATCTCTTTGATCCAAGAAACAGTGACTTCAGTGTAGAGCAAGACTGAACATGATGGGAACAACCTTGCTTGTTCCCGTCAGAGGTAAAAACATGATGCTTACATTAAGAGTGATCCAGATTTTCAGGATCTGCATGCAAAACTCTAGAGTCAGATTCTCAAAGAGCTCTGTGTCCCATTTCACTACTACAGGCTCAGCAATTGTGACAGAACTCAGTTACCTCTGGCTGTTTATGAGAACAGAGGCTGGAGTCATCAGCTAAGTACAGGATTTCTTTTCCAGCACTGCTGTAGTACCTGTATGTCTAAGGAGATTACTTTTTAAATGTAGGTCCCCCATCTACTCATAAGAACCCTCCCAACAGGACTGAAGTCACTGCTTTTTTAAATAACAAAAGGTGAACTTCTCTACATCTGACATGGCTATGAAGTGGGCTTAGGGAAACAGGACTAAACTCTCTGCCTTTCCTAAAGATGAAATGGTCCTTCAAGTACAGCTGCCAACACTCGCCCCCAAACACAAAGATCTCCCCCTCATTCTTTCCCTCATAGCAGTAGGAACTAATCAAGACTTTTTGCATAGGGCCAAGAGGAGAGTGGAAGAGGGAAAGTCTGTCATATGTTATTAGAATTGTGATTGTACAAGTCACCAACAACGTAGGTGGCTTATGAACTGTGCATATGACTTTAGGAGAAATGAAGCAATCAGCTATGAACACATTTATACATAACCTTGCTTTGACTTTGATTTTTAACGAATCAGGAAAGTCTACACTTTTCTTGAGGTCAACAAGAAAACAGTTCTCACTGGAAGAGAACATTTTTGTTATTACACTGAATGGAATGAGTTGCATGTTAAACAACATAGTGTGACTGAATCCCTCTCCTCCCAGAGCTGAACATTTAGTAGGTTCTGCCTTCCTTTTTTTCATTACACTTATGCATCAAGTGCATTCAATAACACGTCCTTCTCTTAGAATTATTAAATATACATAAAGTGTTGCTTATTACAAATTATTTTAACTGGTAATTGTTGTT
This sequence comes from Urocolius indicus, assembly GCA_013401255.1. Classification (NCBI taxonomy): domain Eukaryota; kingdom Metazoa; phylum Chordata; class Aves; order Coliiformes; family Coliidae; genus Urocolius; species Urocolius indicus. Next base: position 91,921 of record WBNH01009319.1, on the reverse strand, counting down.
GAGATGAAAGCTTTAATTTCTGTGAGAGTGTTAGATGTCAGGTGAGAGTGGCAGCAAGTAATGAATCGCAATTACATTTAAACACAAAATTCAGAAGTCACAGCAGTTTAGAGCATGTTTAAGCACATACAGGTGATACTCTGAAAAGATTTCATTTTGCATAGTACAAATATAAGGGAAAGCATGTTTAGTTACTTGAAACAAGATTACTTATTCTAGTGATGAAAATCAAGGTCCAAAGCACCTACCTAAGAAAATGTTTGTTAATGTATAGGCTGTGATAGTAAATAGAGATTTGGTATAATGAAATGAATTTACTTGACCATAAAGTGACTTCATGTGAGCATAGTTTATCTGTGGTCTTCAGGTTAAGACCAGGTTAAGCAAGACTCTAGAGCTGGATTTCCAGAAACAAGTAAACTCATTCTACAAGAGATGTGAGAGTTTCTCATTCAAATTCTTAAAACCAAAATTGAGGCTCAAACACATTTTCTTTGAAGGGAATAACAGAATGTGCATTGACTGTAACACAGCAGGAGCTTTGATGCATGACTTACTGTGAGCGAGCATCATACAGCAGGTCAGAAGAGATGGTCACCATGTCCTTTTTTGGCCATAAAAATCCATGAAGAGTGATAAGCATTGACCTAATGCTGCTTGTGCTACTGATGTCAGTAGCGGAGCAGTGCAGCCAAAGTGGAACACATCTGAATTACTACTTCAGTAAAGCATAATTTAAACAAAATGGAATGGAATAGTGTGATGCATTAGGTAGAACAGGTAATATACAAGAACCACAACGAGAGGGAATTTTCAGTTGTTTGGGCTCATAATACAGTTTATAATGAAGCAAAGCTGAAATCATTGGCAGTTGGGTAAATACTCCATGAAATGTTGCAAACCCAAACTTTGTTAGATGTGTAGTATTTCTGCACTTCCGTATTGCTAAATACACTGTTACAACAGCTTTAATTCAGGCAACAATTTGGTCTCACTGTGTGAACAAGTGTCTATCTGGAAAACTATCTTTTGTCTTAATACCTCTTCATTTATAATTTGAGCTTGAAATCATTCTGTTCTTATTTCATCTGAACTGGTGACACTGTTTCTAGGTTAAAGTGGAGAGTGAATACAGCAGTGTGAAGGGATTCTCATGTCAAATCCACAGCTGTGGTGCTGAGGAGGCAGAGGAACAGCCTATAGATTGGATTGGTGCCTGGGTAGAATCCTAGACCGCTATTTGAGAAGCGTTGCAGATCGTCTTATCACAAGACAGTAGTTTCCCTTTAAAGGGCCAACTATAGTTTCTGAGCAGTCGGGGTGAGATGGGAAGGAGCAGAAGGTATATACATGTGTACATTGTCTGTGTTTCCATGCAGATGATTTCTTTATGTTCCTCTGCTTTACAGGGAATGTCAACTTTGAGCAAGCGATAGAATTTCAAAAAAGGATCACATCTCACTGAGTTCTGTATCAAAGCTATGCATAAAACACCTCATGATTTTTATGTTGCAGCATAAATCAGCTAAGTTTACTCATAACCACACTGAACACTACATGATATGAGATTTGCATGGCTCAGGGATTTGTTATTTTTATGCTACTTAAACACTTCATAAAAAGACTTTAGTATCTGCTCACTGAGTTTATTTTCTGAACTCCTTACTGGAAGAGATTGTTTTTTTCCTCCCATCTCTGATATTTAAACTCTTACCAAACACCTTATTTTGCTACTTATTCGATCCTGGTTCTCCATTAATCATTCTACTCTGAAAATGACTTATTAATAGGCCGTCTCTTCTCCCTTTGATCAGTGATTCTTGGAATTTAAAGGATGTGCATTACTAAAGAGCTGAACAGCATCAGCAAAGGGTCTTCAGACTGAAATAAACTAATGAGGATTTAGGGTACCACATCACATACTCAATCTGATGAAAAGGCAGGCTACTGTGGACAAGAGCACTTCCTCTGTCCTCCAGCCCTGATGACATTCTTCTGCCACTTCTTTTGCATAAGGTCTGGCAATGGTGACGCTACAAGTGAGTCAAGACAGCTTGTGACTGAACAAAAAACCTCCAGAAATGACAAAAGAAAAAGTAAAAGGGGAGTTCTGTCCAACCAGCACACTGACCTGACTTGCCACACAGTTGCCAGATCTAACAGGAGAGATGGAGTTGGGACATGCAGCTAGGGATACGGGCCAGGTGCTGGGACCGGCCTTTTCCGTACTAGCTTACACTGGCACGGAATTAAAGTGACACAAAATCAAGCTTTTATTAAGTTTGACTTCTCAAAGCAAATTCATTTTAAAAAGAAATCATCCTCGGGTACCTCACAAAGAGGTGGAAGCACTTTTTGCCCAGACAGAGGGCTATCCTGAGAACTTACTGAGGAGGAAGGAGGCTCCAAGCTGAAGCACAGCTACTGGGGTGCAGGGGGAGGAGGTGGCAGCGAGGAGGAAGGGGCAGACATGAAATCAGAAGAGTATTGGAGCAAGGAATCGAGCAACGTGTAAACAGAAAAAGGGAAGGGGAAAAGGAGACAGTCCTCTATGAACGAGCAGCAGACATTCAGAGGCGTCAGAACCAACCAATAAGGTATGTCTGTACTTCAACAAAGCTTTGCACAACAACTCAAGCAACAGTTTTATCGTAAAGCTAGAAGATGAGTGGAAGTTAATTTTGCACCCTTAGGAAACCTCTGTGTAAAACATGATGGTTTCTAATATGAATATGATCTACTGCTATTTAGGGCTTTGCAAACATGTTTGTACCACATAATCAGGCATTTCGAACTGTTAACCTAGGAGCAAAGGTAAAAAATGTGACAAGCTAATGGAGACCTTCTCTCTGTAAGTAAGATCTCTTTGTGAAATGAATCGCAATACAGCTAATGTTTAAAAATGGAAGGATTAATCCACAAAATAATACCCCTCTTTTATGGATTTCTGCACTTTTGTTAAAGCAGATGGAGAAACAAGCCAAGCCTGAATAACATTTCTAAAACAAAGTCATCATTTTAATTCCTGGATATATTTATTAACTGCAAGTATAAATTAGAAAACAAGGCAATGTTAAACCCAAAGCTGCAGCCAGACCCAAGGTATTCCAAATGTGCCTGTTTAATATGCACTGCAGATTAACGGGTGTTACACATTGATTCTAGCTGTACTTTTTAGAGGAGGTGGAGGAGGAGGCAAGACACTGGGATAAAAAATACAGTCTTTGTTTCGAAAACAAAAATGAGATTGTAAAATTGAAAACACGAAAGTGGAAGAGAATGGCTAATAACTACATTCTCGGGCTCCCAAAAAAACCAACAAAACCTGGCTGCGCTGTATGTCGCAGTGTACTACAGGCAGGCATTATCCAGCCCCTTTCTCAGTGTTGGCAGGAGAGTTTGCTTTCCCAACTCTGTGAAATTCTAACATATAATGAAAATGCAGCTACCGTACTTTCTAAGCTCTTCGTAGATATTTTCACTTACTTTGTCATTTTCAGGGGGGAAACAATGGTGGCATCTGTGCCCTGGTGCTAAGTGCTCATTTGCATGCAGAGGCAGAGAGATATCCGTTTATTATCAATTTTATGCATTACTTCATTTCATGGTGTTAAAACAATTACATTCAAAGGGTTCAGCAGTCCACAGCCAAGCTATTCAGGGCTCCAGCAGCATCATATAATAACGTTATTCAGGGAGAGACACATACATCATAGTTTACTGACTTAGAAGTAAAAAAGAGAGGGAGAGGGAGAGAGACAAGCGATTCCTATAGAGCTGGATACAGAATGTGTAAAACATCAGAGATATTACAACAAGCAGAGAAACTCAGGGCAGATGGACATGAAATTTATTAACTTCTAAATTACTTTTCAAGAAAGTTGGCCGATTGTTTTACACACAACAGTTCTACCAAATTCTTTGTCACATCTACGCCCAAGGTCTTTCATGCAACACTCTTCATCACCCATACTTGAGCAAAACAGCAGGGACTGTGCAGCTCCCCTCGAAGACCTCACGGCACATACCTTGGAAGAGCAAACAAGCAGTTTGGTCTGAAGAGACTTTTGTGCTCAGAGTGCTCTCTACATGCAGTGGATTTGCAATCTGATTATCTGGTTACTCCTGTCAAGGCTCTGCCAAGCCTCCCATGAGGAATTTACATTTGTCTATCAATTTACATTAGCTAAAACAGCTGTCTGTGCGAAGGATTTCAAGGTTTTTAAATCAGGACCTACCCTCCAACACCAGTCAGCCCTCCAAAATCCAACCAGAGCTGTGGCTCGGCAGTGGACAGATTAAAAAAACCCATCCACCTCCAGGGCTTCCCTTACTCACTTTGGTGAGATGTTTGTTTCAGCATAAAGTAAACTACTTAACTGAGTATTTACTGAAATTTGCAGAAGTGCAAGAAAAGAAATCAGATCAAACAACTTTTAATAATACTTCACTGCCAGATGAAAATAAAACCAGTGCTGTCTCTATAGAATAAAGCAGCAATGGCTAACTGTTTATTATTTCTATAAACATCTACCTTCAAGAAAGCAACCTTAATGAAGTACAAGAGAAAAAAAGCCTTTTTGAAGCATTTCAATATAGAGAACACATTTATCTGGGCTATCACAGACAACTGCATGTCGGAGTGCTTGGAAATCTCCCATCAGTTCTTGCTAGGGATAGTTGGTATGCACTCAGTGCGGTGACAGGGTATGGGTCTGCTCAAGTCGTGGACTTCTGAAGAAACTGGCTTGGCAATAGGGCAAACCAGATGCTTCCTGGTAAGTACCACAGGCTTAAAGAGAGACTGTAGCAGTTCTCAAGCTTTGACCACCCTCAAAAGGATGGGGGAAAATCTATTCAGGGCTGCTGCAAGGCCACGATGCTGACAGAAGCAAAGGACGGCACGTGGCTGAGCTGGGGATAGGTCTAGTGGATGAGGTGGCACCGAGGAGCCCGTGACTGATGGAGCTGCAGAGCCAGGCTGTCGCCTTGCAGCCTTTCCTCATGGGGTGTGTCCCATGTACCAATGCCCCAGATGGTCAGAGGTGGTAGGTTTCTCAGTGGCTCCTGGTAGCTTTCTCAGTGGCTCCTGGTAGCTTTCCTCTTTTCCTGCTCTGAGTATCTTGACAGCCAGCACTTCCTTCTGAGCTAACTGGCCCTGCCCCTGCCATAGCCACCTCGTATCATTGCCGTTGCTGGCAACACTGCCTGGCAGTCCAGATTGATCTCCCAGCTCACTGACCGCCGAGGGGAACGGATCACTGCACACACGGTATGGATGATGCTCAGTCTCTGCTTTAGTGTTCATGTTATGCCCTTATATCTGCTGGCATAAGCACCTCCTCTCTCTCTTTCCTGTGCCAGCCCTTTCACTTCCTCTTCACCCCTCGCGTTACAATCCAAGATCTTCCAGACGCCTGCCACATTAACTGGGCTATTGACACCAGCCAGCTATGCCAAATCTGCATGGTCTGCAAAAGCCATCTCAGAAGCAAGGTGAGTGCTCAATGAATTGGCCAATGCTGATTCCTCCTTAGGCTGGCAGCAATGCCTTGGTGTTGCCAGTTTAAAGCTCTACACTGGAGTCACAACGTTTACCTCAAGGGCAAGGAGAATGCCTGCTGCCGCTTTTACTACACTATACAAAGTAACCAACTTCCACAATTTAAAAATGTGGTCTAAGTTTTAGGTCAGCATTTCAACCTGCAAGGCTCAGGAGCTCAGATACAGCTCTGTGGCAACACCTCTGCAGCAGGTGCTGCTCAGTGGCTTGATTCAGGGATATGGGGACAAAGCGGTGTGTGATAGGCATACTGCTGTTGNAGATGCTTCCTGGTAAGTACCACAGGCTTAAAGAGAGACTGTAGCAGTTCTCAAGCTTTGACCACCCTCAAAAGGATGGGGGAAAATCTATTCAGGGCTGCTGCAAGGCCACGATGCTGACAGAAGCAAAGGACGGCACGTGGCTGAGCTGGGGATAGGTCTAGTGGATGAGGTGGCACCGAGGAGCCCGTGACTGATGGAGCTGCAGAGCCAGGCTGTCGCCTTGCAGCCTTTCCTCATGGGGTGTGTCCCATGTACCAATGCCCCAGATGGTCAGAGGTGGTAGGTTTCTCAGTGGCTCCTGGTAGCTTTCTCAGTGGCTCCTGGTAGCTTTCCTCTTTTCCTGCTCTGAGTATCTTGACAGCCAGCACTTCCTTCTGAGCTAACTGGCCCTGCCCCTGCCATAGCCACCTCGTATCATTGCCGTTGCTGGCAACACTGCCTGGCAGTCCAGATTGATCTCCCAGCTCACTGACCGCCGAGGGGAACGGATCACTGCACACACGGTATGGATGATGCTCAGTCTCTGCTTTAGTGTTCATGTTATGCCCTTATATCTGCTGGCATAAGCACCTCCTCTCTCTCTTTCCTGTGCCAGCCCTTTCACTTCCTCTTCACCCCTCGCGTTACAATCCAAGATCTTCCAGACGCCTGCCACATTAACTGGGCTATTGACACCAGCCAGCTATGCCAAATCTGCATGGTCTGCAAAAGCCATCTCAGAAGCAAGGTGAGTGCTCAATGAATTGGCCAATGCTGATTCCTCCTTAGGCTGGCAGCAATGCCTTGGTGTTGCCAGTTTAAAGCTCTACACTGGAGTCACAACGTTTACCTCAAGGGCAAGGAGAATGCCTGCTGCCGCTTTTACTACACTATACAAAGTAACCAACTTCCACAATTTAAAAATGTGGTCTAAGTTTTAGGTCAGCATTTCAACCTGCAAGGCTCAGGAGCTCAGATACAGCTCTGTGGCAACACCTCTGCAGCAGGTGCTGCTCAGTGGCTTGATTCAGGGATATGGGGACAAAGCGGTGTGTGATAGGCATACTGCTGTTGCTTATCACAGAAGACAGTCTCATACACATCAGGTTCTTCAGTCACACCCCTCCTGTTACACACCCTGCACAATAACACAAATCACTATCATTTCCCTGTTACTTTGCTCTTCCTGTCTCCACTATATAGTTTATTCTGCAAGATCTTCAGAAAAGGACTGTCTTTTTGCTATCATGCCAACATGATGAAGTCCTGATAACAGAGCATGGGTCTGAAGATACAAACACTAGCCTAAAAATAAAGCCCTTAAAATTTAACTACTGACTAAATGGCCTTTCAAATAAACTTAGTAGCATCTATTGGAAAGGAGAGAGAATGCTGGCCAACAGCAAGAGCCCTGGTATTTGGATGGCAACTGCAGAGACATGGAACAAAAGAGCCCAGAAGGACATTCATGTACTAGACAACAGGGACAGGCTTGTGCAGCTGTACAGATAGACAAACCCCAGTGGCAGCCTGGCAGGAAAAGAAGGTCCAGCTTACTGGAAGAATGGAGATGTGCAGGCCTGGTTTTAAATTTAATCATATACTTGACTGCATAATATTTTTAAAGCCCTGGTTATTATTATTATTGCTGTTATTATTAACATAGTCTCTCTCTCTCCTATCTGCTCCCTAGTCATCTCCATGCACTGTTACAGGTCAGCACTCTTAAGAGTTCAGTGTCACCTTTCCTTCTTAACACCAAACACAGGAATTCATCAGTTTGTATTTGCTACTATCAATAAATTCACTTTTTATCTTTAAGAGGCTCATGGAATAGAAAAAAACCCTGCCAACCATTAAGAAAACATCTTGAAATGATTGCTTTTCATGAGCTTTGTTCAAGAGAAACATCTCGGTTTTGCCATACTATATAAATGTATTTGGACTGATGGAGTCCATGGTGAGAATGTCAGTGCCACACAAAGGCACTAACTGCATTCCTAGTCTGAAATATCCTGTCTCCATTGGCTGTCAATGACGGATGCTCAGGATGAAGTCCCAGAAGTAGGGTGTGTAAAGAGGATATCTGCACTGTCTACACAGTCTAATGCTACTGCATTTAGCAGACAGGCATGAAAAGCTTTGGGACTCCAAAAGCTGTAGCAGTTAACTTTCCGTCAATCTAAGTAGAATCTTTAACTGTCCACAATGTACTGGAGAGATCTGTGAAAAAATAGCTACGTATTTCATAACGACTACCTTGATGGAGAAAGACCTGCAATAACCAGCCAGCCCTCTCTGCTTGCTGATATGTCTGGGATGAATGCAGCAATTTCAAACTTGACACAAGTGAAAAGTTCATATGAAAGATCCTTTTACTTAGTCCCTCCAGCTCTCTTTCTGCCAGTCCTTGAGTAAGGACAATACTTTGCTAAAATAAAAAAAAGGACCCAGTATTTAGTGTCTGTACCTCACATCACACTGAAGCACAGAACGGTTTGAGTTGGAAGGGACCTTCTCACGATCATCTGGTCTACTCCTCCTGCCACAGCAAGGACAACTTTGATTAGATCAAGGTGCCCAAAATCTTGCCCAGCCTCACCTTGAACACTTCCAAGGATGGACCCAAGGAGCTTCCACTTCTCTAGGCAACCTGTTCCAGTGTCTCACCATCCTCATCTTAGAATATATCTTTCCTATAAATTCTAAATCTACTCTCCTTCAGGATAGGTTTCTATATCTAGAAGCAAGTCAAGCAAGTCATCAGTACTGTTAAACAGCTTTACTCTCTTTGAAGCAGATATTAGCTTAAGCATTTTTGATAAAAAGTTTGTATCTAGAAAATGTTATAAAACGATACACATATATAGAGAGGCTTACACACACATACACACACACACATATATGCACATACTGGACACACCTATTGCTGGAAGAAGTTACTGAACTTCCACTAGTACCAAAGGGGTTAAAACAGGTTTTAGCTCTGTGAATCTAAGAAATGAGATCAAGAGAGTGACTGGGAGAACAATATATATTTTTTAGGCTTGCAAAATTAAGCCCCTGAAATGTTTAAATAAAAAAAAGAAATGTAAACCAGTGAACTGTATGAAACAGAAGAACAAAATTATCTCCCACTGGGCAGAATGCTGATGGCACAGGAACACGTTGGTTCAGTTTGGATCAACAGCAGCTTTCAAAAAATTCCTACACCAAGATGGTATTCCAATGTGATCAGGTCACTGCTAGCCAGGAGTGATGCTAACTCTCACAGTGCCTGCTCTCTCACAATGGGAGTCAGAGTTGAGTAGGACATACTAAGTGGCAGCTCTGTAGGGAAGCAGATCCTCGTATGCACATGGGTCTGAAAAAAACTTAAGGGGGACTAAGAAGGAAAATAATAGTTTGTATAAACAGGCTGACAATCAAAGTCTGAGTGATGATGAACATCTGCAGCTTCCATTACACCCCACAGGAGCTATAGGTACTCAGCAGGTTTTTAGTCGCTGTCTGGCCCTTACTCAGTACAGATATGTTGCTCATTAATGCACCATAGGTCGTGAGTCTACAAACAGCAAATACATAACAAATGTAGCAATTATAGAGCTCAATGGCACAGCAGAGTCTTGCGTTGCTCCCTATTTTGATATTTCCCCGTGTTGTGTTTTGATGTTGCTCTCTGGTTTACCACAAGAGCCACATGATCATAACAATTGGGTGCTAATATACTCAGGGGAAATGTCACGATGAATTGTCATTTTTTAAAATACCCCTAAAGCCACAGTGTAAACCTTTCTGGGGCTGTTAACAGGAAAGCAGTTTGCAGACCGGTCTGCAACTGGAATACTTCCATGCATCAAGGTACTCGGGGCAGGCAGGTGGCAGGTTGTTAATCCACCCCCTGCTCATTCCTAGAGGTGGTGTGATAAAATGAGCCACATGCTTACAGCTTTAATGTGCTTGGTGCTCAAAAACAAGATGATTTCAGGACAAAACAGCATCCTTGCTAGCAGTTGGCTGAGACATCAAGAACAAGAAGAAGAATTTCTAAGACCTTATTGGTGAACATATGGCAGACTCTGATTTCCTTACTAAATCAGATGATATTACTAGAACTGGGTCATTATGCACACATTGCAATCTATCGTTAAGCCCAACAAAGTAATATTTAGCTAGTGTTTTAATTGTGCTACTGGGATTTATCTCTGCTTTTCGAAGACAAAAAAAGTCCAAAAAGGAAGAAAGAGTGGTGAGCTTTCAATTTTAATAACAGGAGACTGCCAATTTTGACAAATGACACTAACAGCTTATTCAGATAATGTTTGCCTACATATATATTTGCACATATTTTTGGTGTTATTTAGGAGATAGGAAATGTTTAAATTATTCATTTGCTTCCATCTCTTCCCTGAAAAGTACATTTCTCCTCTCTGTATATGCTTTCAAAATGCAAGTTGGCATCACAGGTTTCAAATGATCTTCCAGTTTACTCTACAAAGCCTACAGCCAGGCCATCGCTACCTGTATTTCCAAGTGACCATGGGGACAGTGTAACACATGTGCATGGGGCATAGGACTGATGATACACAGGAAAGAAATTAACCTCTTGGTCTGGAAATCAAGCAGTCCCCCACAATGGCAATCCATATGGCTACAATCAATTAAAACAAAGATGCTGTTGAGCAATCATACAGCAAGAGTTACAGGGCAGTAGGAGCTGGGACCTCTAGGGTTTTTTTTCCTGGCCATTTCTTGGTGTGTTTTACCAATCCTTTCCCCATGATTTCTGAGACATGTGCAGGCTGTTGACACTGTATATCCAGGGTAACGGACAGAAGGGAAAGGTGTGGGATTCAACCCCAGGCCAGTCACCTCAAACCTGTTAAACACACTCATTTTGCAATGTGTTAAGCAAAACTGCTCAGACAAATCCCATATCTGTCTCCAACAGCTGGAGATAAAGAACCTTGTTTTCTTTTCTGTCAGGGTTAATAAAACAAGCAACTTATTAAATAGCATTTTGGCAAACACAATGGATAATGAATCCTATTCTATAGTTAAAGACTTTTAACAATTAAAAAGATTTACGAGCCAAGCACCACAACACACGAGTGTTGGGAGGAGAGCAGCCGTTCCAGCACAACCACACGCGCAGCCAGCCTAGGTCCGTGAGGACAGGCTCCTTCAGAGGGGCACAGGGAGCCTGGCAGGGACACGTGCAGCCCAGGCCCATGAGCATGGGCACCTCAGAGAGCCTGGCAGGGACACGTGCAGCCCAGGCCCACGAGGACAGCAAGGCGGACACCCCAGGAGCACAGCCCTTTGATGAGGCTGAAGCAGACGGGTCCATCAGATAGCATGGCCCCACAGCCCATTGTTCCCATCAGCTACAGTACATGTCCAGCGTCTGGTTTGTCAATCATTGGATTCAATGGCTGTTTGCCTGGGAAGCTGCTGACAGGGGGCTAGGGGGGCTTGCCAGAGCTTAATTACCGTACCTCATTAAAGGGCTTCTCATTCATATTCAGTAAGGAATCAATCGAGCAGACAGATATGTCTTTGTTAGATGAAGTGAAAAACATACTTTAAAAAAAATCCCTACGACTTACGTATTTACATTTGTTTAGTTAAAGAACTCTTTTCATTCTGCTCAAGAGAGGGGGAGAGAGCAAAAGGGGGCAAAAAGAACAGGAAAGAAGTAAAATTAAAGGAAAATTGACTAGAAAGAATTTGCATTTGTAACCTGATAGGGGGAGTAGGTTTTCTTCTTTTTTGAGGAAAAAACAGATTTTATTACATAGAGTAAAATTCTGCCTTCATTTCTCCTCAGTTCATGAAGATACATCGATAGGGACACGGGTGTGTGTGCAAATCTGTTTCTGTGAATGAAAGCTGGAGGAGTGAAATTTTGCTGCTTTTCTCCTGGCAAAGGCTTCATTAAAATTGCCAGTACCATTTTTCATTAAAATAAAAGGTTAGGAAAAGTTTGCATCTAACTTCTTCTTTCTTTTTTTTTTTTTTTTTTTGTGCAGGTTTTTGTTGTTGTTGAAGTAAAAAACCACAAAGCTGGAGCCTCTGCCAGCGCTGTTGAGTGTGGCCGCCCTGACACTGTGCTGGCTCTGCTCGTGATATGGATTGTAGTCTTGTCCTTGCTGGAGATGTTCTTCCATCAAAGATGGCATTGACTTGCATTCACCGGTAAGCCTAACAACAACCTCATCCTTCTGTAGACAATGGAAGGAGGATATATTAACAATCATTATTTTTATCATTTATTTTCACTAAAATAGAGGTGATAGAACAAATCAGTGGTCCAAACTTGAGCTACTGAGCATGAAGACACTTATGGCTTCCAAAGCAGCATACTGGTGCTGTGCTGATTTCTGATTACTGATGATACTGAGCCAGTGCATCTCATTGCCCTTATATTTGTTTAACACAGTCATACCCAAATCATATGTGTAGTGCTGATATCTCAGGAAGAATGCCAATGTGAAAAGTCATTTAATTTGGTGTAGGAGTGAGTCCTCAGTCCTATTTACACTTGCCTGATCTGGGGTTAGAAGAATAAACATGCTGAGGAAGACAGATGATATAACTCCTCTTGCCCTAGGCTGCTGAACTGCACGAGGCCAAAGTTTTCAGTGGCCAGCAGTTTAGGCTGACTTTTTTTTGCCTTTGAGTCTGCATTTTTGGAAATGTAGCAAGACATGAAGAGAGAACTGTGAAGAGACCTTGTGTGGTTAATATAGTTTTCCCTTATTTTTTTCTCAGAAATGGTTTTAGAAGAAATTAAAAAGGACATTTGCCTAAAGGCAGACACAGGGCACAGGAAATTTAATCCTGCATGACTAAAGTTTGGCCAAATTATGAGCATCTGATAACAGGGTCTTTTATATATAAATGTAAAGGATTTGGCAACTTAGCTGTCAGCAGAGGAACACAGAAGTTGGGGACATCATATTTATTGCTGGTTTATGACAAGGAGCAGCCAATCAAACCACAGGATGTTCACAATATATACTGACAGCTAACAACAGACCAGCTCATTAGGGCCCCTCTGCCAGAAGAGTGCATCAATCCCGTAATTGAGAAATAAGTGCATCACTCCAAGTCAGTAGTCCCTACACTCTGTTGAGCTAAAGCAATTCCATCTCAGTATAATAAGGCACAAAGCCTAACATCATGTACACTAATAAAAAATACTCTCTTTTTATAATGTGAGCAAATCTGAGTTCCTGTTGGGGCAATAACCTGGAGTTTCCTGGTATCTCTGCATTTTAAACCTCAATTATAGCTCTATATTCCACATAGTTTTGCCTTGAATACATAACAGATGTTTATATTGAGATGAATGCTTTGTGGACCCAGAACTGTCATCAGACCTCTCAGAATCACAATTTCACCTATGCATATGGTGTACACCTGTGGCTTGCTGGAATTGTACTCAATTGCAGTATGTAAGGTTTAAAGACAACACTGTGGTTTTATTCTTCTGTACTGTTCTTCATCCACACACTGCTACACTCTTTAGTGCCTTTTTTTCTCGTTTAGCATGTGAAGCAAACACAGAAATGCAAAACCAAGCAAAGTTCCCGTTAAGCTGCACATGCCTCAGCATTTTGCACAGAAAAATACACACGTAGGTTAGCAATAGAAAAGGCTGTAATTTCAATATAAGCAAGATTTAAATGCTCTGAGGAAATGTGACAGGACAGTAGCAGATTTCTGTGCTAAAGATATACAGAAGAACACTCAAAAAAGCAGCCTGGAATACAAAGTAAAGTGTACCATATGCATGTGGGTTTTGATGTTTATCTGTTTCTGTAAAGCAAATACCCCTTGAAATGTACTGCCAGGGAACAATTGCAAACCATTTTCATTCCTTATTCACAGACACATCTGCTTTTCTCTTGGTAATATGTCAGTAGTTGCTTCCACGTCTCAAAACCACTTATCATTAGAACAGCAAGGGATGGCATTTAGACTGCTGTAGCCCACACATGAAACACATGACGTTTTTGGGAACTGGATCCATGTCATTGCAGAGCTCAGTATGAAACACAGGGAGACTGCTGGCAGGCATGTGTCTGTCTGTGAAGACCCCTCTTCACAAAGAAATCAGCTAGTTCTGATAGGGCAAAAGGACCATCACAGGCCTAAACATAAGGATGGTTTCTCTTTGCTGCACGCTTTTGTTTTCCAGCACCTGCTTTACATCAACTGTCTCCTTAGTATAGTCAACTGAATGAAGAGTCGTAAATGGAAGGAAAATACAAAAAGAAGGGGTAAAAATCATCTAATTCGCAGCATGGAGCTTCACTGAGGCTGCCTTCACACGAGAAGAACATGAAAAACACAACAACAGCCCGATAATGAAAAATACTGAAATCCCAGTGGATTCCTGCTATGAATTTTGAAACTATGTCTTGTGATTTTGCATTCATGGCCTTACTATTGGCTTAACTGAACACCCAATGAAGCTGATGAGACTCCTTCCAAAGTCGATGGGTCAGCAACTAGCGCACAAACCAAGCATTTTTAAACCTGTGTGCACCTGAAGATAAGAACAATTAGAGTAGTTCCCATGGTGTGCAATTCCAATAGACTAATCTTTCTTTGCATTAATTAAAATCCTGATGAAGTATCTGAGGTATTCCATCTTATCTAGCCCTTTTGCATAAACTGAATATTAAATCATTTACAGGCCAAAACACACGGCAGATTCTTTACAACATTCTACGATGCAGGATTGTGACATAAAAATTCACAATCTGTAAAATGAGGAAGCGGTTGGGAAACTTGAATAAGAAGGATTACTCTTGATCATATGGCTAATTGTATTGTCCTACAGTACAATTATACATGGAACAAGATCAACAGTGAAATCATGAGTGACAGACATATGCTATTAACTTCATGTTAGCCTTTGTAGGACCACAAACATTTACTGCAACAGAAATTTCAGGTGTGTACAAAGCAAGACGTAGGTTTCTCTCAACTGTATGAAATGCATCTCTGTAAGTCCAATGGGTTCAATAGTATTCTAAAAAGTTTTAAATGATTATGCAGTGTAGCTTGTTTGTCAAGATCAGATAGCAAATTGCTTTCTGTGCTCCTAGGCTTTTGTGATCAGAGAGTTCTGCTAAGGAAAAAAAGCCCTTAAAATCCAAAATCCCAACAATCTACATTTATTAAAGCCATCTCTTTAAAAAGGAAATATAACAATGATGTCTTAACAGCACTGTTTTATATATAGTTTTATATGGAAGAGCAAAATTGGCCTATCCCTAGAGGCATAACAAAATTTGATATGCTTAGGCTTTTCCTGCTGGTGCTTATCTCTTTGGTATTTAATTTGCAACTTGTTAGCCATTACTCATGCTGTTTCCCATCTTCTGCTGTTTTTCATATACAGACAAATTAACTTTTTTTATCCCTTCACTATAAGAAACTTGGAAAAGCAAAAAAAAAAAATGTTAGAAAATCTTCTGTCACTTTCAAGCCTGAGCTCTGGACTTCACCAGATAAGCAAACGACACTAGGACAGTAATAGATTCCAAGCATTTGCTGCTGCCAATAAACAGGGGCAAAAATCCATAGCTGGGATCCAGTGTGAAACTCAAAAGCAATGTGAGGACAGTTGTATACAACAGTTTCAGCATTCCATGGAAGCTGTTCTGTGACCATTTGTAAGCGAAACAGTTTTATGAATAAATTAGTTGAACAGTGAGTAGGATCTTATGATGTGTTCTGAGATTTTTGGAATAGTCATATATAACAGAACATTTTACAGAAGTGAAGTAGTAATGATGGGAAAGTGTTAGAAAAGTACTAGGAAGGACCTCAAAATCCAAAGCATTTATTATCTCAATAAGGAAAGCAGCAAATGAAACAACCTTCACCATCTATGCAGCACGACATTTTGCAGGGGTTGCTGAATGAACACTGTACAAGAGTGAATACCAAAGGCAAGTCTTCTGATTCCAGCTACTGGTCATTTCACTTGGCAAATTCCCCAACTAAGGATGGCCATTTCCAGACCAAGATCCATGCTCAAAGCACGGCTAGGCAAACAATAGCTCTTCCAAGCTGCAAAACCAGCCCATTGCTGCCATTGCAATCATGTCCTTTCTCCCACTGCAGCCGAGTTGCACAGCTGGCCATGAGGCATCTGCCTCTCTTGGAGTCCCTACACATCTTGGATACAGAGCTGCTTTTAACCTTCCACCTGCTGGATTAAAAGCAGTGAACCTGCTGTATTACATTTTTTGCCAGTAAATCAGGAAATATCTTTGATTACCTCAATACTAGCCACTCGGAGCCTGCTATGTGAAAAAGTGGAATAAATAAACACTTGCACTTACTTTATCTAAATTTACATCTCATTGTGACTGTTCTCTATGGTTTCACAATTACTGGAACTGCTCTTACTGAAGGAATATATGGGAGAAACCCCAAAGGAGCCACAAATCAAAAGGCACAAGGTCCTTCCAGACTAGGTGAATGTCTGTGCTGCTTTTTTAAATCCTCACATATCTATCTTCAGCATGCATAAAGAATAGGGAAAGTGCCACTTAAGAAAGCGAGAAAAGTGTGGTTCTGTAACTTGTAGAAATACATTGATAAACCAGTACCTGCTTCTGCACTTCTCCTTGAGTCCTCCTCCACTCACTGCATAAATATGAAAATAGCTGTAGCTCTAATGCCATAAGAGCAAAAGCAAGCAAGGTCTGTAGGTGTGTAGCACCTTAAGCAGCAAACCTTGGTTTGAAAGCAGCTGAACAGATTGACTCCAAGCATCTACTGCAGCAGGATCTAAAGCCACTGATGCTCAGCTGGAACTCTAGCACATCTTAACTACAGGCAGTTCTTCCCGCCTTTTGAAAGACCACTGATATTTCACATTGCTGTCAGCTGAGAGATCTCCAATTTTTGCTGCCAGCTCATTATCTGCAACAATTTTCAGAAGATGCTCAACAATTACAGGTCACATTCCGTGCTAATAGTGGTCATTCCTTTTTTACTTGAACAAGAAGGTATTTTGTTAATTTGAGTTGGGGTTTTTTACAGCTTGCACATGGCTTAGGCTGATATTTGTGACTCAGCATGTCCCAAACACACCTTAAGCCTATTATAATTTTGACATTTCTATCTCAGTGCTGGTTTGTATTTACTAGATGCTTCATTTCTTCAGCTTTTTCTGCTATATTGCATATGGATGACTAAAAATTAGAAACCAAGCAGAACCTTGGAGTCTCTTTATCTAACAGTCTACAGATACAGAAAATCCTTTGAAGTATTTGTGATAATTGCACCTCTGTTTCTTGGGCAATCATGGGGGCATTACTTACCCTGATTTTGTAGCTGATTTTAGTACTAAAAACCTCACCTGGCCAGTGCACAAGGCACAATATAAGCAGAAAACACATTCAGAAATCAAGTCGTGTTGGACAGGTATTTTAAATATTCCACTGCTTATGGCTAAGATGTCGCTAAAATTTATCGAAAGCAAATCTAGATTTTTTCCTGTTCATTTCCCCCCTTTTCCCAAAGGCAGAAAACGCAATAGGCACTAAACAGTGTTTTTATCCACTAGTTAAACCTTTATACCCTAGTAAATTATTCCCTAATTGTTTCCTATTCTTTCTCTAGTCTTTAGGTTCTAAAATTAGGGGTCATCCCTGAGAACTTTACCTGACTTGCCACCCTATCTTCCAGCTAGTCCAATGGCCTAAGGTGCTACTCAGCTGCATTAAAACTGGCAGCAGCAGGCCTTAATCAGCGGCATCACATCTGTTGCCATTTTTTCTTTCTAGAAAATCTTAATCTTTAATTAATAGAATTCTTCTCGTGGTGTCAAAACAGGATTCCAGACTTCACAAACCACGGATACCTGGGTGGAAACCATTCACAGCACAGGACTGGGTTTTGCAATATGGGGCTTTGCAGATTAAGCCAAGAGAACCTCTCATCCTCTCCTTTACTTCTATCTGATGGAAATGGTTACTAATGCCTGCTTTAAAGAGAGGCTTTTATAATATTTATCATTTAAAATTCACTATAAGTTTATATGGGGAAAATCTGTAAAGAAATCTGCACTTTATTTTCTTTTTATTATCACAAGAAATAGGTGGCCAACATCACTCTGAGCTCCTGGCCAGCCTGTGTTTGGGGTATACTGTAGTTTACTGTCGAGTCACTGGGAGTTCTCACACCAAGCAGACTTCCCAGGACCGTGGCACCCAGAAGTTACGGATGCTTTCCAAAGCTTCAATAAACTTTATACAGCAACTGTTTTTCTGCTCTTCTGGATGATGGGGGCAGGGGCTAGAGGCTTGCACAGGATCAAAGTGCCATCATTTTCACAACAGTAAATTTCACTGGTTCCAAGCTTGCTGCAGTTCTCTTTTTATTGCAAATACATCAAACTGTCTCTGATATACCTAGCATGTCAAGGCTGAAAAAGGTTCACACATCAGATGCTAACTTTGTGGGGGTGTTTCGAGGCGGGGGGGGAAGCTGACATAAGGTACAAGAAGTCTTTCAGATGCACTTAAAACATGCCATTTTTATGATCCTTTTTTATTTTTTTAAACAGACAATGAGGGATCAGAAAGTTCTTCTCACACAGGATCCACTGATTCAGAGGACCTCTCTCTCAGCATGTATTGTTTCCTTCCATTCCTAGTAAGGTGATTAAATCTCCATTACTAATATTTTATAAGCTGGAATTTGAATTTGGCTGAAAATGTTTTTTTTTTGTCTTAAACGAAACTGTAGACTCATCTGTGACAGAAATTTTGCTGTGTTTTTGAGACATCCAGCTTTCTCTGTACATGCCATGTAGATAAATGTTCACTAATTTCCTAACATTGCATATAAAAAGGGCACCTTTGCCTCTGTAATGTACAGACCTTTCTCTCACTTTTCATTTTCCTTCATCTGTCAGCCTGACTGCAGGTTTTGGTCAGAAAGAAAATATGAAATTACAAACCTATAATGACAACGACATGACCCTCTCTATCCACTGCCTAGTGCTTCTGGAACACCTATGCTTTCTGCCTCTCACAGATAAAGTCTGTGCTATTAAATTTATCTGTTGAATTCATCCTCCCTCTTTGTCTCACCTAAATAACAATATGTACATTCATGCAGACAGTGAGAAGTAAACTGGCAGCTCCAGAGGAGTCAACAGCAAGCTGTTGTGATAAAATTTGGAGTAACACATGGAGAGTTCCTCTATGTTTTACTGTAATTCTTTTTGTGAGCTTCCTATATAATCCGATTTACATCTGTCAAAGGATATTGAGAAACCAAGCCCACAAATAGCAATAAAAAGTCGCCAGCCGAAAGCAGCTTTGACATAAAGCCAGGGCAGACACTTGTGGTATTTTCTATATCTGTCCTGTAAGGCTGGGCATATCTGGGCTTCAGAACTCCCAAGAAAAACATGATTGTGCCACTCTCAGATATCAATCCATCTTTTCTTCACACTGACTCTCTTTTCTTTCATAAATAGGAAGATATATCTCCAAAATGAAGATGTATCTGATGGTATGGGCAAAGGAGAGAACAAAATACAGTCATTTCCATGGAAAACCTGCCCCATTAAACACAGATTACATGCTCACAATCTTTTTTTTTTCCTCCTCTCTTTATTAATCAACTAATTAACTATATTCTTCTCTAGGAGGCAATATCCCTAAAGGAGAGGAAATATTTATGAGAGGTCCAGCTGACAACATTTGCAGGTGAATCAGTTAATCATAAGTCTGGGTTAAGCAGCATTACTGTTATAGAGATGCTAGATCTCTGTTCTGGGGCACATATCCTGAAGAGAAGGAAAAGACAGCACCCCAGAGAAGAATGAAAGGTATCATTATTATAACTTGTATGACAGGATGATCTCGTCCATTATTCTCAGTATCTTATGTCAGTTTCTATTTTAATTTCATTTACTAAAAATGCCAGCATATTTTCTGGGCTGTCACTGACAGGTTTTAGTAATAGGTGCAAGAGTAATATTTAATTACTTCTGCCTTCTTGCTATCTATAAATCTGAAGTTCATGAAGTCAAATTTTTAGTGTCTTTTCATTCTCCTCTACTGTCACTTCTTACCCATTACCAGTCAGTAACTTTAAAGCCTGGGAGGTCTGATTTCCTATTTTACCTGCACTCTCTCCCCTTGATTTAAGTATTCTGAATAGAAGAAAGCAATAAAGACATTTCTAAGTAGAACAGGGGGACTGCAAACAGGAGGAAAGCAAACATATAGTGTTGGCTTGATATGAAGGACATATGAAAAGATTTTAAGGCCAGAAGGAATCATATGACGATTCTGCATATCTCAGGGCAGTGCACTTCACCCCATTGTCCCTACATGGACCCTGTAACTATCAACTGCTTAAAACCAACCTTCCAAAATGACAGCAAGAAACAGGGCAATCCTGTCTCTCCTGGTATTCCCTTTTGCAGTGCAAACATCTTCACTGTTGTTACACCTTACTACACCTTGTTTTGTATTCAAATGTGGTGGTGTCACCTTCCAGCCACTGGATAACGGAGCATCCCTTTCTGCTAGATTACAAAGCCTCTGAGCACATGCCATTTGTGGGGTCAGAAATACAAAAAAATTGTAAAGGTAGGCCCTGAGGAACAAGAACCTAACAGTTAATTATCCAAGCTCCATTTTAAGATCTTTATCAAGCTAACTTCATGGCTGGTTTAAGACAGAGTTCCACAAAACACCTGAAGTTAAACTTGAACAACGTGAAACCTGCCTAGTCTCAAGTCTCACAATAAACTCCTGACTCAGACCAAGTCACAATTTATTCATGTAAGCCCAACCCTGACGGACACATAAACTGGGCTGCTACACTCTTTCGGAGTTACCATCAAGTAACTCTGTGCAAGTACACATTTTGCACATGCATCCTGTCAGCTTTTAGACAAAAGGACAGGACACACTCTGTGTATTTGTTTGTTCATGTTTGTTCTTCTACCTCTTGATTTGTGAAATGACGCCCAATGAATCCTCTGACTTGGAGACCTGAAAGGTCCATTACATCATGCAGTATGACATCATATATATCACAGATTGGGGTATTTTAACTGTATGAAGTGCAGTGATGTGTATTTTCCAGAGAAGGGACTAGACTTGATTTGGAGAAATCAAAAGGTGTAAAATTCATCATTTCCCCTGATGGCTCCAGCTTTTAATCATTTCACTGTTACCAATGCATCCCATATTTTTAATTCAAATTTATCTTCTTTTAACTTTCATCCATTAGTTTTTGTCATGGTTTTCTTCAGTAGGTTAAAGAATTCTTATTCATGTTCTCCTTCTTTCTCGTATACCCTGGAACTGAGTCACTTCTCAATTTCTCTTTTGATGAACTAAGTAGACCCGATTCTTAAGTTTCTCAGTGTAAAGTGTATTATTCTAATCTCAACAACCTTTTGGTTTTGAAGTGAACCTCAAATTTACTTGTCTTTGGTAATCTGTCACTAATACTTTACCACAGCATTTGTCTTTAGTGTGTTTTCTTACAGTAAGCACCACAACACAGCTAACTTCATCTGGTGCTTTGCAACTGCAATATACACATGAAATTACAGAGGGGAAAAAGAGATACGAACATCTAAGGCATTTTGAAAATTGTATGAATGCAAAAACAGGCTACATATTCTTTAAAATTCTTAAGTTGAATGTTTATGATTAATTTGTTTCAGCCCCCTCAGTTGCCAGAGCCTTCTAGCGGGAAGTGGCCACCTTCCTACCGGCCGCAGAACAATGTGAGTACATGGGAAATGCGATGCATTGCCAGGATAGCGCATTCCCACTTTATGTACAGAAATCTCCCTGCTATGTGGGTGGAATGCAACAGTTCGTATCTTTACTGAAAAATCAATTTCAGTATAAGAGACACAGATTTAAGACTCTGCTTGTGTACATGATGAGTAGCAGAGCTACAGAATGACACAATCAAGAGGAACTTAAGAGAGAAAATTCCACCCTTGATTCCACCTCACACCATAGAAAATGAGACATATTTGAGGCTTTGAAAAGAACTTTACATTTGACTGTGAGAACTCTACAGGAGCTTGGATGTAGCATGAGGTCAGGACACGTCTTTGTAGTGACTCCGTATGTGACCTTTGCGGCAGCCTATCAGTCATGTATTTTCCAAAGCCACCTCAGTGCAGTGGCTAGTGTCAGAATGTTTCAAATTCAAGCTTGTGTCTGAAAATCATTCAATGAGTACTCAAATGCGACCAACACAAACTCCAGACCTAACCCATCTCCGGAACAGTGACCTGTGAGCTGATCTTTAATAATAATACAAGATTTTCAAGAGCAGATGAGGCTAATTGTCAGTTTTTGCTATTATTGCACTTCCTGCAGAGGCAACAGTCTGTGCTGCTTGAGAGGGTGAAAATCTTTTTAGGTATTTGACTACTTGTACAGTACTTCCAACAGTGTGCCTTCGTTTCTGATCCTCAAAGGCAAATGCTGTACCCTCTGAAGAGCGACATTTGACGATTACATAGCCACAAACATTGTTGGTAGTCCAAACATGACACAGCCCTTTTCTACAGTCACTTCCAGTAAATTGTCTCAGTGACCTCCACTGATAGAAAATACCAGAGTGACTAAACACTGTGTAAATAAAAGTTTCCTTTCATTGGCTTTAAGTATAACAACCTGTGATGCAAGAGTCCAAAAGCAGAGCTGGATGAGCTGCATCACAGAAGAAATGAATGACAAGAAGAGTCAGCAAGAATCTCAAGAGAAGAGTCTTGGACACAGGACACAATTTCTGTGAGAAAACTATATAATTAAGAACATTTGATTCCACAAAATGTAATGTAGCAGAGGAGGTCCATCTATCACATAGCTGTTAAGACTATGAAGTTACTCTGAATAATCAGTCATCCATGTAAAGAGATGTTGCCCCCACAAAAGTAAAAACTGAAAAAATTCACCTTACCACCCTCAACAATATTTGGCATAATATCTCCAGATCGTAACATTATTGACATGCCTGATGTACTTTAGGTGCCTGAGAAACCTATTTCTGCTTGGCTACTTCTCTCAGACTGCAAACTGAATACTCCATATGTAAGAACTTGCCCTGGTGAAGTCCTCAGCTAGACTGGGCAATTTCATTAAACTAAACTAGGATGGATACTTTTGCCATCACTTTTTGGTTTGTTTCACCTTGAGCTTCTCTTAAACAACAAACAACAAAAACAAGGCAACAGAAACATTTGCAATGCCTGGATTATTTCCACACAAGGGGTGGATAATTTTTTCCCTAATAATAAACAAGACAAATATGCAGGGAATAGCTCCTGTTTATTCCTGCTGATGTGGAATCCTTTTTTAAAAGCGTACTAAACCTAGGACTACGGGAGCATCACAGGATTCCTTTAACACACAAAAATGGTCTAATAAAACTCAGTGTAACTCCTAGTTACAGTAAATGTCTTCAGGGATACCTTGTTTTAAAAGTTAACATCAGCTATTTATCCCTTTAATAAATGTACTGATCTTTTCCCAATTTCTAAGAAGCAAGTTTCAAAGTTATTTTAAGAATAAGCAGTTAGGTAACCTCTGCAACAGAGGATCTTCACTTGGAAATGTCACAGCGATGGCTAGGTGCACCCAGGAAAAGAGCTGTTCTGGGAGTTTTACTGCCATCTGAAGTCTTGGCGTGGACCCTGAGGCATGAATTGACATGCTTTTCCTTTCCTTCCTTCCTTCCTTCCTTCCTTCCATCCCTCCTCCCCTCCTTTCTTTCTTCTTACAATCCTTTCTTTCTCGCTCTTTCTCTTTTCTGTCTTTTCTTTCTCAGGATTCTAGACAGCAGGACTAGGGCCTCAGTGAAACTCATTTTAGTTCATTGGGAGGAAAAGTTACTGACTGCTTTCATTTATTTAATTGTATTTCTACAGACAGCCTCGCAAGTTCTCTACAAGCACAAAACCACTGAGGGCGCAGCGCTCAGCTTCAAAGAGCTGGGGGCTGGGAGGGTGAAACGCACTTTACTGTATGGAACCTCCTTTTTTTTTTTTTAATTTGGCTTGATGGAAGTTGACAGCTCAGGCTGTATTTCAGCTCTGTCCACAGGCAGTGAAATGTGTGAGAAACCAATACTCTGAAAATTCTCATATGCATATGAAAAATCATGGTATGAAAAGG
Source organism: Urocolius indicus (assembly GCA_013401255.1). NCBI lineage: Eukaryota > Metazoa > Chordata > Aves > Coliiformes > Coliidae > Urocolius > Urocolius indicus. Next base: position 67,907 of record WBNH01009319.1, on the reverse strand, counting down.
GGCCGAGGGATTAGGACAAGATAAATTTATACTAAGCTTTACACATTCCATTGACAAATTTGCTGTTTTTGCGTTGTTGCCTCTGACCTCCTGGTTACCGAGGGGATGACATTAAACTGGGAGAAAATGGCTTATTATGTGTGATAAATTCAAACAAAGATGACGCACTTTACCCACCAAGTATATCTAAGAAATTGTGAGGAAATGTCAAGCATTTCAAAAGAAAGCTGCCGTAAATTCTGACGCCGGAGACTTTAACGAATTTCTGCCAGAGTAGAAAGGTCTCTTTGTCTGGACTCAGCTGACACTCAGCGTGTGGAATATTATGAGCTCGGGGGTCACATAAAAGCTACTGGAGAAAGAAAAAGAACCGTGGATGTGACAAAACTCAGGCACTAGAGGGCTAGGAACTGGCACGGAGATGTTGCATGGACTCAGAGCGGACAGTGCACAGGGATTGGCACTCACGCACCAGAGAAGGTTCAAAACACAAACATCCATCCCCTTCTGCATCCCCACTGCCCCCAGCACGTGCACTTGCTCTTTAGGCAACACTTGGCTTGTCCCAACTTTATTTTTTTCCCTTGTGTTCCGGTACAGATTCAGGAGAGAGAAAAGACTGGGGGGAAAGGGCGGGGGGTCCAGAGCCCGCAAAAACTCCTGTCCTGCTGATGCTACATAATTGATGAACAAATGATCACACGTTGTGTCCCTGATGCAGGTCAGGAGGTGGCAGGAGGAGGAAGTGCTGTCAAATGTTTGAAAGAAAAAAGAGGTAGAGGAGTAGCAATGAGACCCCCTGCCACTGTGGCAAATTAGCTATTTCACAGTGATGTTTACACTATATAGTGCTTTTCTCATGCTGACCCCTTGGGTACAGGCAAGATGGAAAGGGCAAAAATGACAAAAATGATAAACTAAGCCGGTGAAGAAGAGCAAGTGAAACAAATTTGGAGCTCACTTGCTCCCTTCCTGCTTCCCTATGTGCAGCACTACCTGATGTCATGGAGGAGAGCTGGTGGTAGCCACTACACCCCTGAAACCACCTCAGCAATGGCCCTTGCATGCAGCTTTGGAGTGGGTTTTGGTAATGCTCCCTTGGAGCAGGGGAGTAGCATGACAAGACACACTTAATTTGAAATGTTTACAGACTGTGTAGCTAAAAAAAATCAATAAGTTACTGACAATTCATTATGGAGAGAGGTTGTTTTAAATTTACAACTTTGTTTTAAATCTAAAATATCCTCCTTATTTATTTATCTTAAGGGGGGGGGTATCGTAAGAAGAAAAGGAAAAATTATCCCAGCAACAACAACAGCACCACACTGCTGCCTCCTGGATAACGCTCAGCCACTTCTAGAGGTGTACAATATCCTGTGCCTGATAGAATAAGCCATCAGTTTGGAGATGACAGAGTTTACTCAGCCTCCCTGGTGATGGAGTATACATTATACCCAGAAAAAGGGACATATGCACTACATAAAATGACAGATTCCACCTCTTCTTAGGATATAGCTCTGACAGCAAAATAAATAATAAACATAACAAGGCAAATTGGAGCTGTGGCATTACCATCCATAAGATCTTTTGAGAAGGTCTATCTGCTCCAGCCCATGGGTACCTCTCTCAAGGAGTAGCATCTGCCTCTTCCCTGTCCACAATGTGTCTGTGACAATCAGCCAGCAGTTTAACCTGGGCATCCAGCACTTGCCAAGAGACAGAGTCAGTGGCAGAGACAACAGCCCTGTACCACCCCTGCACTTTACCCAGCTGAGGATCCTGTAATACAAACCCTCACTAAAAAATGGTACACACATTTTGAAAATGACACTTTGAGCCTGTGGCCAGTGCTCAAATGGACACGTGAAAAGAATGAAAAAATACAGACTTGAACCATCCCATCTCCTGCAAAAACAAAGGCAGTTGGTGAGGCCCTCTCTGGATGGCAAGCATTGATGACGATGAGAGCATTAGCCTGAGGCTGAAGTGTTTTCATAATCCCACCTATAATGACTGACTGGAAAGTTGCCAGAATTGATGAAAATCTGTTCTTAATTGTCCTTTTCTGCTTTATCAGCCAGTATATTGATTCATAAATGTACTATATTAATAGCATTAATAAAATAACAAACAGCCATCTTACTGTTTACTTTGACATGGGGTGAAATATAACCTTTTCCTTACTGACAGAACATCCATCCACTTTTATAGACCTTGCACGTTTATGTGTGATGGTTTAGCAAAACACAACATGAATGTCAGGGTAAAAACCTCCTGTATCTCCACCTGAACTGACCAATCTTCCAGCTTCATTTGACAGGAACAAAGTCCTGTGCATTTACTACGTTACTACATTGGCAAAAAAATCTCTTCATCCTCTGCTAAAGACGACTTTACATAAAAGACCACATTCTGTTTGGCAGCCTCTTCAGACACTTAAATATTATTTTTAATTCTCCAGTTCAATCCTTCCTCAACAACTCAAACATCTGTCATTCCCCAATCTAGCAATCCCTAAAGAGTCTTGTCCTGAAATAACGAAGAACAAAGGCTGATTTTCATCAGTGTATTTGGCAAGATGTGGCCATGATGTTTTCCACAAGTCAGAAGCCTCCACGTTCCTTCAGTAAATCTCTGTTATGCCACAAATTTCACCTCTCTGTAGAGCAAGTATCACTGAGAACACTTGCTCATCTGCCTTTACATAAACACACACATGCATACAGAGGGTTTAACAGTATCAGGGACAATTTCCTTCTACAGAGCCTGCAACTTGTTTCCCTCGAAGAAGCTTCTTTTGTGTGTGTGTGATTAATAACTAAGTAGTGACAGTCTTTAGAAATCAAACTTTCAGTTCTCCATTTAACTCCAGAGTTTCAGCATTAAAAATCCTGCAGCTTGAGAACAGGCTAGCTCAGGAGAGGGATGTACTGCTATCTTGTCCTTCCTCAGTACACACAAGAACAAAAATCAGCAGTTTATCCTTCCTGACACCCATTGCTGCACCTTGGGATGGTACTGACAGGAGAAAGACAGACAACCTTTGCATGTGGTTAAGAGCAGTCAGAGCCTAAACAGCGGGGAGATCATTAGAGAGGATGGAGCTGGAATGGCAGTGAGAAGAAAATGAGGACAAAACACTTCTGCAATTTACCAGTAAGTAAGATAAGTGGTTTAAATTGATTACTTGCTTCTGCAATCCCTTCTGCTATATATACTTTTATAGATACATTATTTACATTTCATTTTTTTACATTACCACGATAACTTTGCTAAGGATCAGTGTTGTGCTCTGAGTGACTGCACCAGAATTTAAAAGCATAACCACATTCATGCCTGCCTTGTCCTTCTTCCCAACAGCCTTCAGGGCAGAGGAGAGGAAAGCTCTGTCCTCATTTTTGTTGTCCAGACCAATTTTCAACCCCAGGAACTAAAACAGCCTTTAGGGCTCTAGATTTCCTTGTACAAATTCTATAGCAATTTTCTTCATCTGCTCTAGAAAAAAAGTTGCAGTTTGAGGAAATGAGTAAGTAATAATCAATCAAGAGTTTTAGTGCAGAAAGCACCGAATATCCCTGAACAATTAGCACTGCTTCTAGATCTACTCATAATATTTCAGGATTAATTGGAATTACACAAAGGTGGTTGGGGGTTTTTAATCACAAAATAACATTTGTTGCTGACTTTTTTAGCAAATATTTTCCTCTTTGCCTTGTTCTAATCTAAATATCATTGTTAAGTCACAACTGCATAGTGAAATATGCAACAGAAGTTGAAGGAGTGACACTTTAATTATAAAATGGAAATATATCTCCAAAATGAGACATGACTTCTAAGAAAAACCCACCTGCCTTCAACTTTGGACACAGTGGAATATCCTTGTGACTCCTTATTCATGCATCAGAGGCAGTGCTGCTGTTTATAAACAAATTAAAAGGAAGCCTGAGTTTATTGACCTATCAGGCCCTATACTGTAAAAATGTCCTCAATAAAAAGAAGAAAACACCAAAACCAACTTTCCAGTGCTTGCACTGGGAGCAAGAAGGGTTAATACATTTGTTCTCGTCTTTCATAGGAGGAATTGAGGAAGACTAGGGAGTGAGGAGAGACTCACGTTTACTCAGTTGTGTTTCATTTAACAAAAGCCCCTAACGTTGCAGAACACAAAGCTGTCGTTTTTGTTGATAAGGAAGTCTGGCTAGAAATCTGTTCCACAAGCAAGGTGCAAAATCTAAAAAGTTCCAGGCTGGAAATCAGAGATCACTGTACTCTCGAAAGCAAGCAGATACCATCTAAAGATTATGTAGCAGTACTTCATAATTTTTATGACACCTTCAAACCAAAGGTGAAACAAGGAAGAGACAACTACACAGGAGTAACAGAAAACAACATGTGTCAGGTCATGCCCTGTCAATAATGGTGTGAGGATGAAGTTCCTGATAAGGTGGACTAACTTTGAAAAACTTTAAATCATCATCTGCATAGCTACACTTTTATTTTAATTCAGTTCTCTTGAAGTGCCCGTCCTCCCATATCTGACTATGGCTCACTTTCCACCAACAAGCATGTGACCAAGATGCATTAGAGGAAAAGTCTTATGGAAGCAATTTCAAAGTCTCCTGGGTGAGCTATCATAGAAGCTTAATTTTCGCTTTCTCCAAGTCTTTTTGCCACTATGCAATGTAATAAAGAAGTTGAATCAAAACCTTATAAGTGAAATGCAAATAGTAATTGTGTTCTGATTGTTTAACAGCGATGCATCAAATAAAAAGATATGACATTAATATACTCAGCACCTACTCAGTGTCCTGAGAAATACTGGAGGTACTCACCAGCTGCTTCTTAATATCTTTTGAGCAGAACTCAGGCTTCATACAGACTTCAGTATTCACCTAGAAAATGAGAGATATTTTGGGAGGTGTTCTGTAGTAAGACACATTTGAATAGCTGTGATTTCCTCAGTCCTGGTTTCATGGTCATTTAAATGTGTTATAAAATTGTGCCACTCAATGCAATGTCCCTGAGCTACCTCCTTCATGTTATTGCTACATTCCTTCTTCCATGGTGCTTAAGAATTACAGAAAAGAGGATATTCATAGAATCACATAATCATTTTGGATGGAAAAGACCTTTAAGCTTGTGTAATCCAACCACTCCCCTCACACTGTCACAGCCACCACTAACCCCTCGCCCTCAGCACCTCAGCTCCATGGCTTTGACATCCCACCAGGGCTGGGCACTCCCCCATCTCCCTGGGCAGCCTGGCACAGGGGCTGACAACCCTCTCAGGGAAACAGTTCTTTGTAATCTCCAAACTAAACCTGTCCTGGCACAGTCTGAGGCTGCCTCCTCTTGTCCTATCACTCATTACTTGGGAGCAGAGATCAACCCTCACCTCACTACAACCTCCTGTCAGGGAGTTGTAGAGAGCAATCATGTCTCTCCTCAGTCTCCTCTTCTCTTTGGCAACAGCTTTTGCTCCTTTCTAGGTCATGTTCTCCTCACCCATGTTCACCTGTGACACCACGACACTTCACCCATGAGCTGGGTGAAGCATTTCTCTTTGTGTTTTCCTATTGTCCTATGTAACGGAGAACAGCTCTAAGAGGGATCGCTGCTAAAAGCAATGGACTTGATGTGGAGAGAGAGAGACTGGTTAAAAATAGAGGTTTGAGAGTCTTCATTAATGTGAAGGCAACAAAGGCCCATCAGCTAGCTGGAAGAGGTTGGAAGGGTCTCACATTCTGCTCTCAGGCACCGCTCAGGGAGATTTTTTTTCAAAACATCAGTCTACTTGTCAACATTTGATGTTCCTCCAAAACAACAGTTGGATCTTCACTGAATATAACAGAATTATTGATGAGTTTTTTCCCTATCAGCACTATATGGTTTCATTTGTCCTGTAAAATGATTACTCGATTCCCAGCTATTTGGTAACAGGACTTTCAAAGCAGAAAACTTTTGAAATATTAGCAACATCGCTCCTCAACTATTATCGTATGCAAAGAGAAATGCATAGACATGTTTTTGGTAAGCAGCAAAAGAGAGATACAGTAAGTCAAATAAATTAAATGCTTTAAAATGAGAAATCTGGTTGAGGCTGTGCAGCTAGCAAAAGGAGGCATGATCCACAGCTGTTATGGCCTCCGTGTGCAACTCAGGAGTGTCACCATTGGCACTTCCATCCCCTTCCTGCTAAAGCTGGCCTTTGGCACTTCCAGCTTCCACTTGTAGCATTTATTTTGGTAAAACAATGCCTATTTTTAAATGTCATAAAAAATGATCATATTTTCCTCTGGTAATGTTTTGTGAATAATTTATTCCATGGTGAAGATCCTGTGTACCTAGTTTCAGCCTGGAAGGAATTTTTATCAGATGTGGAAAACAAGGGGTTTTAGTGGAAATGCTATCTTTAAATTAATTATAGCAGTGCTAGCAGGCACCATTATACTGTAATAGTTTATGAAAATTCCCAGATAGCAGTAGATTACATCAATTGTAATATGACTTTTTATGGTATGTTCTACAAATACTCATAATTTTTAATGGTTTCAATGTGACTTACATAAGAATCAGCACAGAAGACACCAGGAGGCAGCTTGGGAGAAAGCATCAGCAGCCACCACAGACGCATTAGGGTTCACAGTTACTTTCTGAACCTTGCTGCACTTAGTCATGCTTTTAAAAAAAATAAATACATATTCTTCTCTTTTCTCCCCTGTCCCTGCCAAGTGACATGCCAGGAAACTATTCTGTCTCTCTAAAATCCATCCAATCACAAAGGTAATATCACTGGCTGATTACTACTAACCTGTTCTTGTTTTAGTAGTAGCACAGAAACAAATTTTAAGACTCTACTTGGTTTTCATGCATAGAATAGACTATTTTAAGTTGAAAGGAACCTTTGGAGATACCTATCTATTCCAACTCCAGCTCAAAGCAGCTTCAACCAGATCAAGTTGCTAAGGTCACTGTCCAGGCAAGTTCTGACTGTCTCCAAGGATGGAGACTCCATAACCTCTCTTGGGCACCTGTGCTAGCATCTGATCACCCTCACAGTGAAAAACATTTTCTAATCTCTAATCAGAATATTCCTTGTTGAGACATGTGACCACTGCATCTTGTCCTAACAGTGTGAACCTCTGAGAAGAGTGTATCTCTGACTTCTCTGTGCCCTCCCATTGAGAAGCTGTAGGCAGCAAAAGGAACACCCTCAGCCTTCTCTTTCAACGTTCTCCATCTCCCTGACTAGCCATGTCAATGTCTGCCTTCTACTGAGAAGTCTCAAACTGGACATAAACGATGCAGCAAGAGGAAGGATCACTTCTCTCAACCTGCTGGTTGCACCATTGTTAATATTACTGTGCAATTGGCCCTTTGCTGAAATGGCACACAGTTGGCTCACATTCAACCTGTCCACCAGGACCTCCAGGCCCCTTTCTGATATTGTCTGAAAAGCAGTCCTGTCCTGCAGCTTCCTCAACTAGGTATGTCCCACAAACTTCAGTGAAATTGTATTGCTCCAGCTACAGTCCCTGATGATGGTTACTCTTAACTGGCTACTAGCCGGGCTTCCTATCAGTGATCAAAACCCTTCAGCCCCTGAGGTACAGCCAGCTCACCTTAACATCCACTTATTCAGTACATACAGCATCAATTTGACTATAAGGATATCGTGAAAGACTGTGCATGTGCTTCACATGTATGGAAATTACTTTCAAGATATTTGTCCTATAATGTTCCCAGTATCTTCACTAGAATATTTTATTCACCTGACAGAAGTGAGGTACATTTCATCTGAGTCAAGAAAGTACAGCTTAGATGTTTATGTTGCCAATTTCTCACCATTGGCTGCAGAACTGAGGACATAAGGACATCTAACACATGGTCAGATTTTGCCCTGGGTAGGTACCCTGTTATCCTGAGTCCATTATTTCTGTGTATCAGCAAGTGTCATTTGGCCCAATGCATAAAACTGAATAATACTAGAAACATCCACTATATGTTGTAACACTCGTATCCTGCTAGTGCTAACCCTTCTTTGGACAACCTCACTGTTACAATGGCAGGTGTACCCCCTGTACAAATCCCACATGCAAATGTTACATCAGTATCCACAGCTATACTCTTTTCCTGGTAAAGCATGTTTTCATCCTGTGCTACTGCAACCGACTACTTCAGGACAGACACAGGACCTGCTTGGATTTATAGCCCAATTAGTTGCTCAATATAAAATTCTGACATTGAGGATGTCAATGAAAAAAGTCCACCTAGCCAGCCCTAACACCTCTGTCTGTCCTTGAGTTTACAAAGCTGAAGGAATGCAGAAAGAAACACTTCTACAGCTCTTGCTCCTGCCCAGGCATGCATAAAAAATTAACAAAACCAACACATGCAGCTGAGAAAAAAAACCCTTATAGTCCTTAACTAACTTAAAACCAGAACAGCTAAAGATTCTAGTTAGCTATGGGCAGTCCCACAAAAGTAAGAAGAATCTCATACAAAGGTCTGCACAAAAAAATGTGTACTACCTTTCTTAATTTGAATACTCACAGTGAAAATATATCTACAGAACTTTTTTTTTCATTGTTCCAAAAAGAGAGAGATGGTTTCAGTATTTTCCAAACACATCAGCAGTTGTATCACATCTCAGTGAAAAGGTTCATCAGGCTACACTTCACAAAAAAAGCCCTTTGAAATTCAGTTTTCCTTTCCCCTTTCAATGCATTAGAGTGAAAAAAAAATGGTTTAAAGCACCAAGCCATTATTTTAGAGCTAAACAGTTAAATGTTTTATACAGGAACATCAAAACCATATATGCTTCAAACACCCAACATTTTTTTAATGGCTTTCAGATAAAACAATTTATTTATGCAATTAACAACAACATGCAATTTCTAATAATTAGCCGATAATAGTTATCCACAAAGTACTTTATAGAATTGCCTTCTGAACTGCATTCATTCTGTAGGGAACCACTGAAAATTAGACTATAAAATTACCAGAAAATGCACTGCATTAACAAGAATTTTCTGTATTTTGTTTCCCCTACAGATTTATGGACTTGAATATTTGTAAACATTTGTTTTCAGGGAAAGACATCAGGTCCCATCACCTCACGCTGATTCAAAGAAATGAATACTGCAGCAGCATTTTCTGAAATACTAGATTTAAACTAACATTTTTGTAGCAAAAATATGTGATAGGAGTACATTCATTTTGCAAATTAAAAAAAAAAAAAAACAGCCAGTAGTTTGTTGTTCCCAAATGCTAATAAGTTTGGGGCAGTTTAATGGCCTTATGACTACTGAGCATTTTGAGTTTGCACTTTTGAGCTTTTCCTAACAAAAAAAGGTGGCTAGAAATTCTATTCATGAGATAGCTCAAGTTTGCACCTGATTTGAAACTTCTGGACCTGGAGCTGAAGCACCTTGCTAGAATATGATAACGGCAAGAAAGCTGGGAGCAGGTTTAGGGGGAGAGCTGTGCGCCCTCAGTTCAGCAAGGTTTACATAGCTCTGACAGTAGTCAGAGGTTCCATTTTACAGACTCAAGGCACAAAAGCCTGCTACAATCTCTCTCCCTCTTTTACACACAGGTAACAGAAGAATTAAGCTATTCCTCCAGCTTCCATTTGAACAAGTACATTCTAAGATATCCAAAAGATCTTTCCTGTGGTTCTTTTAGGCATGGGCAACGACCTGAATGTGAGAAGCATAGGGCCAGAGGGATATTTGCTGACCTTGACAGGCTGCTATCATTAAAGTGCAGAAACATCTTGAAATTTTCACTGAAGTATTTATTTATGTCTGGATAAACAGATTTTCGTTTCTGTGCTCTCAGGTATCTACATCTCTGATCTCTCTGGACTTTCAGAACTCACTTCTAAGCAGGGGTCTGAGCATTGTCTGTTGTACAACTGAATCTACTGGAGATCAGCCACAACTCAGAGAGCAAGTGACATCTGCTCAGTATTAAAGGATATGCCAATCCAATAACGCTACAGACTTTGAAGAACACACTTTATTTATACTAGTACAAAAGAACATATTCTTTAAGTGCTGGTGCTGCTGTGCGCCTGACAGCTCAGGAAGGTGGCGAAATACCATCCAGCCTGAGAAAGAACAGGTCAGATAAAGCCAAGAAAAGCAAGTTAATAATGTAAAATTGGAAGTTTAGCTTTACTGTGAAGACAAAAGAAAAGAGTGATGAGCTGGCATAGTTATTAAGAGCCAGTCCTGAAGTGATTCCAGTTCATGTGTACTTTCTCTGCCTTAGAAGACATGCTTTCTGATCCTATGATGCAGCTGATGCAGGAAGTAGCAATGATTATGAACTGAGACTTGAGGGCAAAAAGATGGAACAAGGTGCAGCATGTTCATTTAATCAGGTAGACAAAGAAAAAGGGGAAAATATTTGAAAAATCATATTGAGAGTAATTTACAAATGAGAGACAAAAATCCAGGTAAATGCTATTTTGGTTGCTTATATTTCAGAACCACACATTCAACCTGTGGACTATTAATTTTGAAGATTTCTTCATACACTAACAATACTCCTGGTTCTTCTGACAATATCAGGACTAATGTGGCTTTGAGCAAGGGGGATGAAAGTCAGGATATTCTGAAAAGGAAGCTCCCCCACTACTCTGGGAGTTGCCATCATTTCCTCTCACTCAAACCACGTAAACATGGTTTGCATGATAACCTTCACATTCTTCCAACAACTGCTCTGTTTTCCTAGTTGATATCACATCTGGGAAAGTCACAATATGCCTGTGAGCCTGTGAGTTCTTGGGACTCCCAGAGACAGTGCAGATTCCTTCCGAAAGCATTTCTGAGTGACTCCTCCATTTTCCAAATGTCATTTATTTCCTATAAAGGCCAATTATAACACAAAAAGGTAGATCTCTTTAGCATAGTCAAGCCAAGAACTGACAAACTGAAGAGGTCCTGAAAACAGAAGTCTGTGTAGACAAATGGCACTGTATTTTGTTCCCAGGCAGTACATCAATCCTATCACCTTTTACCACTCATCAAACAGGATAAACTGAATGTTTGGGCCTGTTAGCTGTGTAGTGAGTCTCCCTAGTGTTGTTAACTTTAAAATACTTTCAGGTACAAATTGTCCCAATTACATGCTATAGGAGGTGAAGATCCTGATTCCTATAAAATACACCAACAAAATGGTTAGCTCAAGGTGAGTGACTTTCAGCCTACAATTACAGTGCCAGTAGCTGTGCTTTCACAGCACATACTTTCCTTATCACTTCAGCAAGGAGTTTTAGATTCCAATTTAGGCACCTGAATATTTGTCTAAATGAGACAATAAATATTCTTAAATCATCTATGCAACCACAGTTTGCTGAAGCCAGGACACCAGATTTTACACTCTTGTGTAGTCTGGCCAGGGCAGATGCAGATCAGTGAATGCTGTATTTCTGAACTTGAGCTTCAAAACTTCCTGTGCATTCCAAGAGTGAGGGATGAAGTCAAGGGTTTTACATTTGGTCCAGTCAGAGTTTATAAGATCCCTTATTACCAATTTCACTTCCAAAGCTTAACCCTCCCCAAAACACAGAACCACTCAACACCTTGTAAAAAAGCTACTGCAATCACTTATCCCTGCCACAGATCCTACAGTGTACTTTCTCTCTGACCAAAACTGGGGATAGGATTACTTGATAAGGCAGAAAAAGTGGTGGGACTTCTGAGCTCCTTCTATTTGCAGATATGTATGTATTAACACATAGTACTCCCTCAAGAAGACAGAAGGGTAGCACTGAAGCACAATTCAGATTAATGTGGCTACCACTTACCTTCATCACAACTGTCTCCTTTCATTAAGAAATATTCAGAGGATTGACTGGTAAAATAATCCTTCAAATTTCTTACTAACAGCTTTTAAAAGTGTTTATTTAGTTAGTAATTCTTCTTGTTCCCAGTGTCAGATTTATGTACAAAATCACTTTGTTTCTTTCTGGTTCTCCTTGAAAAAACAACCATGCAAGTGACCCAATATAAATAGTTTCAGCAGCCAAACATGCTACCCTTTTTGGCAGATACAGTAATTGAATGGCTGGTAATTTTACTCATACATAATGTTTTCTTCTTCTAAAGCAGACTTCTTCCCCCATATTAATGCTGACATGCCTTGAGCAAAAACTAAACACATATCTCTCTTCCCATTCTCAATATCTTTCATCGGGAAAAAATTGTTGATCGAGGAAAAAATATCTTTCCTGGTGGAGCTATCATTGCACAGTGGCTTTCTACCATTCCAAGTTATGCTTGGCCTTATGACAGACCAAGAAGTTAAACAAGTAGCGGATGCTGCTTATCCTGGTTATCTCTCTGTTCTGCACCAGAATTCAAGACATAATATAAAGCATTCATTTCTAATGAGTTCAGCAACAGCACATCTAATCAGATGCAGTAGAGCAATTTTTATAGCAACTGCTGGTGAAAGAACATACGTGGAGGAAAATCTCTCACTCTGAGAAGGCGCAGAATTTTTTCCTGCTTAAGAAATTTCGTCTGTTCTCAAGAAGGGGATCTGATGAACTGTAGTCGAGATGTGAAGTCAGTGATGTACATTTCAACAAGCTTCTGCACCACTGTGCAGAGGAAGACTAAGGAAGACTACTATGGAGAGGATGCTTCTTGGCCACTATGAAGTATTAGAAGACTTGCCAGAATTTATCTTTCAAGTAGCTCTTAATCAAATTAAGTCTTTAGATACTAACAGAATTAATTATTTTTATTAATAAAACCAATAAATATTGACTCTTCTGCACTTTTTGGTTAGTTTACAAGAAAAATATTATGTTTCTAACAATGAAAAATCACTTAAATCAATATAAAAGATAAACAAGCTGAAAGTACAAACCACTCAAAGTGGGATGACGGACTTGCCTGACTGGATCAGATTCTTAGAGCAATATATCTTCTACCTGTTCCTTCCAGATACAGTGTTCTAAATTACATGGCTGGTTTAGCCTGATGTACACATGCAACCACCACTGGAGTGTTCTGCCCTGTGGGGAACGCTCATGAAGACAGTGTGGAACATGCAAGGCTATCTTTAAATCAGTCCTCAGTTATTGACACAAATCTGGAGTAAATTACAGGGTTTTTTCCAAATAACTAAAATTACAGAATACATTGAAGCCATAGTCCTTGATGGCTCCTTCCAATACACAGCACGAATCATCATCAAGTGGCAAGAGTTTTGAATATGCACTGCAATGAGCACTATGAATCAAATATAGAAATCTGTCCTTTACTGTTCCTCCACTGTTTATTACTGTCTTTGTTGGATTTAATAAAAAGAGCCAGGAAATAATGCTGTAAGTGCAATTACTTTCCTTCTTCAGCTCATCTTTGAAGTCAGAAAAATTAGTTAGAGGGCTTTGTTCTTTATCTTCTGCCACAGCTGCTTTTGTTTATGCCTGGTAATGTCACTTTCTACTTAACTGTCTGGCACTTTTGGGCCTGACAGAAATGTGGAAGAAGAAATGCAATGTAATATGCTACTGTTACTTTAACAACCGCACTTAATATGATGTCTATTTTAGACATGGATATTCATCTTGATACAAAGGCAAGGGAAAATCTCTGACTTTTCTCTTTTCAAAAACATTTGGAAGTACAGAAGAAAACATATAGAGAAAATACAGCATTTCACAAAACATGAGAAACACAGGTAAAAAAATTATATACAACTCAATACCTTTATAAGAAACCACAACTGCCTGTGTCAGAAATACATATTTATGGCTCCAGTCATAATCCTGACGACACAATAATAAACACCACATGAATGGAGTTCAAACAGGGCCATTTGGATGTCTGGCATCACATCCATTGGAGGACTCAAAAGTATCTAGCAGAATTCTCAATGTGGCCTCTAAGTGCTCATCTATATAATGTCAGTCATCCTCCGTCTCAGTTATCTATGCTGAATAAGAAAAGTGGAAAAGGTATAATTCAGTCTTGACTGTCAGATTCTGTAAGACCAGGTTGCATTTGGCAAAACAGAAAATTCCCATTTTTCTCAGAGCATGGAACGCTCTACATGAAAAGAGCTATATTTGTACAATAGTTAGCTAGAGGGCTCCACTAAGCCAAGGCTCTATTGAGAAAGAGACTGAAGATCTCAGGGAAACAACTTGTAGGAATGCACTGCTGACCACGCAGCATTCTTTTGTGCCCTGTCATCATCCTGGTCATTTCCTCCTCACCAGCAGGACAGGCAATGCTTGCAGTAAAGTAGAAACTGGAGGGCAATGCTATCACTATGGAATTAGCCTCTTTGACAAAGGAAAAGGGGTTAGAGAAGGATGGAATGTGGAAAAAATGCAACAATGTAATGTGTCATAAAACTACATAGTACAGAGTGGAGTTACACACTTCCATTTCCAGATTTTTTTAATAAAGCATCAAAGCTAAGGAGAAAAAGAAGAGTCAGTCATTTGATGAATAATGCTCTCTCAGTAATAACCTGGTTTTTCTACCCTTACCAGTTGGCTATGGGAGTTTATTTTCGGGCATAATGGATGCTGCACATCTTCAAAGAGATTATATTTTCAATGCTATTAATATACCATCAATTAATCTACCTTCAGTGTTTAAGGACTGGGACTGGAAGTTAGGCTCCTAAATTCATTTGTAGAACATGCTCTAAGTTCTTAAAATAAACCAAAGACAATTCATTGCTAAAGCAGTAGCAACAGTGGTGGTAACGATGGCAGTAACAATGATGATGATGGTAATAATACAGTTCATGTCAAAGAACAGTGTAAAACCTGAGGAAACAAAGTTACATTAGAAAATATAGTTCTTAATTTTGATTGTTTTTTAAAATTAATCAAAACTACTAGAACAGAAAGTTTACATACTAAAAGGAAAGATGAGGCTTATCAGCTGCCTAGTAAATATTTTTTCTGGTGGTCATTTTACTTCACAGTTAGTCAACTTGCAGCATAGAAATCTTTGCTAGTGAAGTTTGCATCTTTTGCTACCTGTTGGTAAATATTAAGGGATCGATATCAAAGGGACATTTAAGCCCACTGTTTATTCATGAGCTGTAAAAGCTCAGCTTGGATGACAACAACTATCAAGCATCTGGAAATAATGCCCAGGGTCTTCTGGAGGAAGAGCTATGACCTCTGAAACTATCTTTCTTGATCCTTGGGCATTCATGATGCTGTATCAAGCATCCTGTGTTAGATTGTCCTTCCTCTTTTGATAAGTTTCTATATCCTCTCTCTCTTCTTCAGTAGAAGAAAAAGGTTTTTGCAGTTATTTATTTAGTTCCCCTATCTAAAATCAGCCTGCCACAATATAAAACATAAAATGGAAAAAAAGTAATCATGTAATATTACACGTTTCTAATGCATGTAAAATCATGATATAAAAGAGAACAAACACTAAAATCTATCAGTCATACATATTTGCTCTCATGAAAGAAATTCAATTGTATAGATATGCACATCTCAGGAAAAGTGAATCTGTCCTTTCACAAGTGTACCAAGAACGTATCAGATAGAACTAAAATGAGTTTGCATTACCATATTTTCCTGTATATGGCCTGCTATTCAGATAACTTACACCTCTTTTTGAAAATAAATTCTCATACAACTCACGCCCCCAGATAACCTACAACTGCCTCCTCCTTTCCCTTCCAAGTTATCTACGTATCTAGCAAATTCCCTGGAGACATAGAAAACAGAGAGCAAGTGTAATAGAGGCAAAGAAGATGATGAGTTTTAAGGGGAAAAAGAATAATTTGTGATAAATCACAGGCTTAGGAAAGACTGGGAAAAAAAAGAACTCGGGAAACAATTTTTCATAATATTACCAGCACTTATGGACAACCATGATTCTGAACATGACAAAGGGGACTTTGGTTTTGTTATTATTTTTAACAGCTTATTCAAGGGTTCCAGCACTTGAAAATACAGAACTGGTTTTCCAGGTACATGGCATTTCAAACCTCAGTCACATTTTGGAACTTGAAGGTGACACTGATCATATCACTACATTATCATGTTTCCTAAAGCAAAAACAAATAAAAATCCTGCTACAGTTAGTCCACTGCTTTCATCTCAGATACAGCAGAAATGCTTCCCTCAATCTTAAAGCCAATGTGTCAATAACCTCAAATATCTTAAATAGATCCCAAATTGGATCTGAAACACCTACAAGTTACAGAGTGCTGTGGAGGACTTAAGTGGTTCAAAAGATACCAAGGCTAATAGAGTGATGTTCTGCTCAGAAAAGTGACCCCAGCTGCTCGCAGTCACTTCAGACCTTTCATATATGCTCAGCTCACAACAGCACTGTATTTTCTGACAACCAACATTTCCGTTTGAATTTCTGTGTTTTCACATCCTCACAAACGATAAAGCTTCCAGATGTCAAACCAGGTCTCTCGTTCCAGCTGTGTAAATCCATCACCTACACTTGGGCAACTTGAATTGCCTTTAGTGGCAGTGTGTTGTAGACAATTCTGTTGACAATGAACAAAAAAAAAAAAAAAAAAAAAACCCAAAACAAAACAAAAGAAGCTCACAGCAAGCTCAATGTTTCTTCAACATGTTGGCTATGTATGGGTTAAATATTTTTCTTACTGAAGCCAGAAGAGATGACTATATAAATAGGGAACAGAAAGATTTCGCTTTGGTATCACATAGCACATTAACTTGCTATAGGAAAGAAACAAATGAAATTAAACTGCATTGGTTTTACAATATAGTGCTGAATTTCATTCTCTAAATAAATAGCCAGTTTATGACATTATGTACTATTTCCTCAGTACATCTGCTGAAGAATCTCCAGCCAAGGCTAATGCATCTGTACACTTCCTAGTCCAGGAGTGTTTCTCCCCAAGCCATTCAGAATCCATGCATTATCCATTCAGTAACCATCAACACAGTTCAAAACATTTCATAAACTGTATTCGTTGTGGTGGAAAATGTTGCTTTTTTTCTATAATAATGGAAAGATTTTGGCTGTGTACCTATGAGACATTATTGCCGTGTAATTCAGTGAACAGCATTACTGTTCACTGTTACTGTCTTTGCGCCCACTATTTGGATCTGATCATTCAAAAATGTATGTATGTGGATACAAGAATGACAGAATGCCTTTGAGTTTACTGTATTGTCTTGTTTTTCTGCCCTGTGGTATCAACAGCCTTGAATTAGGCACTGAAAAATTAAAACCAATTCCTTCCCAGATAGGAACCAATAACCTTTGGGTCCTCTATCTAGGGTGCACACTCTGAATTGTGACGCAGAATGCACTCTATGTGTGGAGGATAAACAGGAGGGAAGAATAAATACAGTAACAGATCTCTGCAATGCCCAGGAACTTGACTAGCCAGTAAAGGCTTTAATGCTGAAAATTTTTGAAAACCCAAGTGCTGGCTAACAAGCCGTAAAGCTCTACATTTAGAATCTGAATGTCTTCCAAGTTGACTTCTTAATTAGCTATCACAGTGTCAATACCTGAGCCCTCCTGGATCTAGCTCTAGGATTGACATGTACAAAGTGACCTGGGGACTCCAAGACTGTGTCACAATGACTGAGAGGACACTACAACCTAAGATAAAATCCCTTGATTATACCTGCACCTTTGCTAGTGGATATTTCTCCAATACGTTCTTAAGCAAGTAAAGTTCTGAAGATTCATAGATAAAGTATGAGACAAATTCACAGTGAAATTCATAAAAGATGGAGTAATGAAAAAGGGCATCAGAGAGATCAAGCAGTAAACTCCGAGACCAGGAATGTGACAGTACACCCACTCTACTCAGTGCCTCTCTCCTTTTGAGTTTCTTAAATATTGTTCTTTTCCTTAGAGGCAGATAATCAAAACACTGAAGCACTTCTCTCAGAAACTGAGTGTGAATATTTGTTTCTTTTAAACTAGCACTGTTGTAAAATACATAACAGAAAATAGGGCTAATGTCCACTGTGGCACAAGGCAAAATAACAGCATTCCTTGCATCCCACAGCATTCCTCGCTCCTCTGTCACCTCATGAGAATTTATCAAAGCTTTTCTTAAATATCAAGACAAAAATTTCATGCCAACCTAAATCTCATAAAAAAAAAAAACCTACCTGTTGTTTCATTTCTATCCATGTGTGCAGAAGTGTTTTATAGAGTCAAAGACAGACGACAGTTTTCCCTCTGCTCTTTTTACCTTGAGACAACAAACAACAAACAAGCCAACAGTTCTCCTTCTTTTCCTCAAAGTAAAAATTTCCTAGCAATTGAAACAATCTTGTTGCAAACTAGTTTACCTAGTCTGTGTGTGGTTCTTGTGCATTCCTCAAAACTACACACAATATCAGCTAAGGGGGTCTGTTTCTGATCTGAGAAGGGTGAAGGGATCACGCTATTATTTTTTTTTTAAGACAGCATTATATTTGTTCTTTTGAAATTATACGACATTGGTGACTTAGATTCCACTTCTTCTCTTTATCTGATCCCTCAGATTCTTTTGCCAGAGCTACTCATTAACCAGTTCTCCATTCTGCCATTTCTGCTGCAGGTTATCCCAAAATGCACTTAGATCCCTTGTATCTCTTTGGAATTGCATCCTTTTTTTTTTTCTTTCACCTGATTTTGCAACACTAATTTTGAATTCTAATGGCATTCTCCAAGGTACTTGAGGATGTCCAGGAGATTGATTTCAATTCCATATTTACAAAGTGCTTTTCATAGCAGCAGTCATCCTAGAGGCACTGATTACTATATGAAATACAAGAACACAGGGGATGCTATATGCAGATGAAACACAGTATCACAAGTCTGTCATGAGGACTGGAAGTCCTCTTCCACTTCTCTTTTAAAGAAGCCATGGTGGCAAATTTTCGCTTGTTATTTGTGCAGAGTCAGACATGATGTTCAGGTGACACAAATGGAAGCTGAGATTAGAGCCTAGGCTACTGCCAGGGTGAGTCACTTGCAAGACTGTGCAAATCTGTCACTGCCTGCACACCTAGGCTTTGAAATTCTAGGTATCTATTCACCTTTCTCACACCTGACAGAGAATTTACTGAAGTACTTCTCCTTGCACTTTGCTGTCTGTGCCCTACAATTTTATTATTTACTGTAGATATCAGAAGAAGGGAAAAAAAAAGTGAGGGTATCAAGTTTAATTATGAGCAGCTAGTTAATTTATTTGACCATATAAGTTGCACACCATTAATTATGTTATTGTTGTGTGCAAATCCATGTTATTAAATATTCATTACTTTTAACAATTTACAGTGTGCCAAGCTTCACATGCCACTACAACTCATCAACTGAACAATAAGAACTTGCTTACTTTAAGCTACAAACACAATTTATACAAATACATACAATCATGAGGATTCATTAATGGAATAAGATTGTCTCAACCATATGAAAGTAAATAATTGCTTTTTCATGATGGTAGCACCTGATGTGGAAGTATTCATGGCTTTGTAAGGCTGTGTACTAAGCTGCAATTCCATTCATTTTTAAATAACAGGGTCAAATTATTTCCTGACTTCACTGAAGCCAATGGAGCTGACTGTATCTATCTGGATGTGGCAGAATTTGACTTCATTTGATGAAGCAATTTATATAAGTACAGATTCTTCAGTGCTAGTCCAATACCATCATGGTAAATACTTCACAGGCACTTTTTACAGTCAGGGGAAATGAACACTGTAAAGAAGCAATATTGGCATACCCAATACACAACAGCAGCAAACACTGCTTGAACAAAGTACAGTGGCAGTGTCTGCCACAGCTGGGAGCTTCTCTTTTCTGCTAAGTTCTTAAAATAAACATGAGAGAAGAAGCAGGCTTTTACTGTGACCCATAATGTATTTTTTTCTGGATGCACTGCTAAACATAGCAATTGGAATTAATAGGTAACTCATACCCATCCCCTCTAGCGCTAATTATCAATGGAGGAAAGCAAATAACTAATTTAGCCTACTGTATTCTTACTAACCATTACTAGTAGAACAAAGATGCCTAATTAAATATATTTTATAAAACAGCACATGCCACACTCACCTCCATGTTTTCCAAATACAACAAATAATATAGTCTATATAAATATGAACAAGACGTAAACAGCAAATATGAACATTATTTAAATCATAACAGTGCAGATAAACATTGATTATTTGATCCCACACAACAGGAGTAGCAGTTCTGTAGAAGCTACAGTGACAAAATATTGCAAATAAATAACTGAATCAGTTGCAATAGGACAGATTTTAAGGTGAGACCTGGATATGAGATATTAAGATAAATCCCCAAGTACCAGCCGAGATTCTTGTTTTGCTTAAAGGAAAAAAAAATGTAAGCAATCCAAAGCCACATTCTATGACCTCTGTTGCACAGTAATTACACCCTTACCAAAGTATTAATTTAGCAGCTACAAATACTCTAGCAATTCTGCAATTATTTTAAAGGAGGGAACCCTCAATAACTTCAGTGCTTTCAGGCAGACACGTAAAACACACGTAATTCAGTTACTTCACTTCTAAAAAATAAACAAGTCCTTCCTAGCTCAGTATCTTTGCATCACATTGCAGTGAAGCTGGTAAATCTAAATATCAAGCAGAAATAAGAGTGTTCCATAAGGGATCTACAGTTATTCAAGGTAACCAGGTATTGTGCTCCTCCCTCAGCTCTGTTTTGTCTGGGAAGAATCTTGACAGAGTTACCTGAAGGAAAGAAGCATTAACTGCCCCGCCCAAATAACCTCATATACTCTAACCAAACCCCACAGAAAAGCGGGCTTATGTTCACAGGAATAGACAGCTGGAAAGGAAAATTCAAAGAGGAATACATTTCTTCGGTAAGATGTATTACCATTCCAAATGTTAAGATCAGGTCAAGAAAAATCTCTGACGTGACACCTTTTGAAGTACATCTTAAAAGTCTCTTACCTGAGTCGGTGCAGCTTCCATTCAGTTTTGTGGGTGTTTTCTTTTTCCACTAGAAACGCAGGGCCTAAGATGGAAAACAGTCTTTGAGTCATCACATTCAGTCACTTGCCATGGCTACCAACTCTATTACATTCAAAATTTACAGAGATCCCTCTCAAGATCAGTTTTATTTATCTCACTACCCTGGTTGAAAAAAACCCACTTGTCTTATGGTTAAACTCTCCTTTCTCATTTCTGGTCTGTATTTAATTTACAGGCACTCCACAACTCGCACCTACTTTGGGACATGAACATACCTCTGCTTAAACAAGCCTTTACCTCTTTGCATGTTGACTGACACCAAACGTTTATGAAAGACAGCCTGTATCTTCTCAGCCTCTTTGTTACTATGTGGAATACCTTTTAGTTTATGTAGATTATGCTTCTCATGACAATGCTAGGAGTAGCTTATCTACACTTTTTCAGTTGGAATTCTTTTTGCTGAGCATGAATAATCACAGCTTTAAGCAGTATTCCAGACGAGGCTGTATCCAAGCTTTGTTGCATGATATTAACATTCCTTCATCTCAAATGGATAAACCTCCACTCGTGTTTTAACGCAATACTTGTCTTTTTTTTGCAACCACATTCTGATTAGCTTATACCCAGAACATCCAGAAAATGAAGTTTAATTCTGTGTTGTTGGAAATCACCTCATTTTGACTATTCAATTCCCACCCTTCTGTCTCCCCCGCCCCTGGCTTCTTCTGCATAATCTTCTTTGAGATTGACAGTGTCTTAAAACATTTTGCTCTCTGCAGACACTGTTAGTACAATCTCAGTTATTTTCTCTATGTCACACATGAAAATATTAAATAAATCTATCTCCAAGACCAATCCTTGCTGCTACCAGTCAATCCCTTCTTTTCACAGTGGCCCATTTAGACTTTCCTGTAGCCAGATCCTCAGCTATTTTACATTTCTTGTATTTCCCAACTTCTGCAGCTCTGCTGTTACTGTTGTTTTCCCATGTAGCTCTGCTGGGAGGTTTTTTTGTCTTTTAAAACCTCCAAAGGTTCACTAGGTTCCCCTCTGTAAAACATCACTTATTTTATCAAAGAGGTTAGCTTGGGAAAATGTATTTTGATAAATTAATGGTTTTATTCTGGTTTAACTTCTTTTTAAATCCATATTTTAAATCACTATACCTTAAAATTTCTTACCATCCCACCTCAAAGCCAGCTCTTCTGCAGCCGGATGATAACAGAAACAAGAACTTAGAATATCTTTCTCCTTTAAACCTTTCCCTCCTTTTTTTTTTTCCTTGGGAAACACAATTGATCTTATGTATGGCATCCAAAGTAGGCCATGATGTTGCTGATGTACAATGTTAACACAACACTTACTTGTATCTTTTCTTAAGGAAGCATGGCCATGCACATTGTGTACCAGCAATGTCTACTGATCCACTGTGCTTACATTCCTTGTATTGCAACATTCCAGGTTCTAAGCAATTGTTCTCATTTCTCTGTGCTGCTTCCTATTTTTTTTTCTTTTTTTTTTTTTTTTCAGTGCCCTACAAACATCTGTTTGATCTAATTGGTCAGAAACAACAATTATAAAAAGACATCATTTGGAAGTGAATTCAGATTAGTGCATATAATTTCCTACTGCAGCCTCTATCCCAGATGGAAAACCACTACTGTATCCAAAAAGTTCAATATTTCACACAGTGTCAGATCAGTACTCTTGGCAGATTCAGTAACTGCTCTGTCGTACCAAGCCTCCAACTCAGGCTCAGAACTTATCAATATTTTCATTTTTTTCCTCCAAGAAACTCCTGGCAGAAGTAAACCCTAGACCTGTTGCTATGACTCTGCTGATCCATAACTCTGATTTCCCCTGACAATTTGCCAATGGAAATGTGTCAAAGCTTGGCTGCGTTGTCCGTAAAGCATGCTCAGAAATGATAGCAAAAGAGACTGTATTCACTTGGTAAAGAACAAACATTTTAATGTACTTACTACACTTGAGTGATACGATATCTCGATCAGAAAGAACACTTTAATTAAAAGTAAAAGCTATTATAGTCTTGTCCAATTTTATATCGGTAACAGCTACAGTCTTTACAAACACATATAGGATGTTATGCAGAAGTCTTGTCTTTTCTTCTCATCATTGTTTGTTTGAACTGTATAACAATGTTTGGAGAGAGAATCATCACAGAATAGTCTTATTTCACGAAAGTACCTCAATTTTCATTCATAGATCAAATCTATTTTCTTTCTATTATTAAAAATTGGAAATTGATAGCAAGTCTGGCCAGAGCCAAGCTGTCTAATCTACGGCAATAATCGCAATCATTAGTATCTAGCACTTCATAAATATCCCTTTAAGATACTATTTGATACAGCATATAGTCTTGTGGGAAACAATCGGGACACTACTGCTTCAGAACCAGCTAAATGCATTACAATAAATTTGCTTTCTCTGGGATGCTGAATTGGAAACCTAGGAGATGTTGAATAAGAAAACTGATACCACTGCTTATCTGTCCAAAACCTAGTGGTGTTAGGAAGCCCAGTAATTGAAAAATGGATAGCACTGATATTTGAACCTTTTGATATAACCTTTGAAGTGTAAGCCTTTTGGGGAATAAATTGCTTTTTGTAACAAGAACAATGTCAGATCCCATATTTAGAAACCATGCACTTAATTCATTTTCAGACAGAGAAACTCATGTTGCCTTGTTGGGAAAAACATTGCAAAATGGATTAGGCTTCACCCTGGAGAGATGATAACCTAATATAAATAACTGCAGGCTGATCTTTATTAGTTACTGAACAAATATTGCCAAATAGGACAGGCGACCTTCAATGATGATTGATCTAGGATAAGTCATCAACAGCCTTGTCTCCAGAGAGTAACTTTGGGGCATTTTGGAATTGTTCTGCTCTTCTTATTTCAGGGTTGGCACTAACACTGAGTAAGAAGAAGTACATCTGCTTTAATAGCAAAGTCTAAAACTAATGTGGTGGCAGAGGAATGGCAACTTATTCTGTGGTGGGCAACTGCCAAGTATCTACTAAAGCCAGATAGGACTGGGCTTTTGTGGGAGACCTGAGTCAGCCACACTTCCCATGGCCACGGGACACAGCCTAAATGCTGCTTTTTAGAGCCCCTGTGAGCATGGATGGCTTTATTTTTTTTTTTTTTTAAACTGACACCAGATCAATGAAGTGTTGTCATCATCTAGATGTCTCCATCTCACAGTGCACCAGAACTGGCATCACCTGAACTCAGATACCATTGATTCATTTTGTAGCTCTTCTTTCGTCAGATTTTTGCCATTCTTTGCTCAGGTTTTCCTTCTCAGGAGTAAAATGTCCTGGGTTTGAAAGTCAAACCTGAGATGTAACTGTAGGCATACTGATTTGAAAAGCTATTGTGTTCCAGTGAGGATCAGTAAGAAGTCCCATACATTTGCTGCAATAATCTTAATAGAAGAACAATATTGATGCTATGAAGAAGTAACACCAATCACTACTTGAGAACTCAGACTAAAGAGCTGGATTGATTGTGTATGGGGATGCATAAAAAACATTCAAGAGTAGGCATCTACCTATGGACTGGTGGAGCAGATAGGTAAAACAACAAACCTTGAGTATTAGCTACACAAAGACAGACAGTACTGGGTCATTGTTTTTCTCATACATGAGTACTTTCAATATTTGCACAAATTAACTACACATAGCTTATCTGTTAAAAATGATGTCCTGAAACCTGGTGATCCCTGGTCAGCTGATGCCGTACTTAAAACCTCAAAAAGCCTGTGCTTTTCTGTCTATGGATGATCAATTTAAAAGCAGAAACCTCTGTTCATAGGAGTCTGTGCTTATGGAAGTGAGATTTGACAGAAGAAGGAAAATTTAGAGTGATTAGCTCCAATGCTGAAGTGTCTCTGTGTAAACACAATGCAGCCCCATACCACTGAAACATTCTTTACGTGCACAGCACTAGGTACAGTCACAGCCTTGTTCAGCTGGAGAAGAGCAGCAAAACGTGTGTATTTCAGCAAGTAGTATGGCATTGCTCTGGGAGCCTTCATGCTGTCTTCCTTTCTAAATTGAATGTTTTGGGTTTGTTTCTGTGAGTGAAGAGCAATTTCATCTCCTGGGATCAACACTTCTGGGCTTACTTCTTTTATCAGTTATCTTCCTAATATTTTTTTACCTTCCTCAGATGATAAAACTTTTTGTCTGTGATTTTTTTTTACTCCTTTGTGAAACGATTATTTTTCTTTTTAGGTTTCAAAAGTGACAGAACAAGGCTTTAGTTGTCACTGTTTAAAAAGCTAATTGTTCCTCCATACTTTGCTTTGAAATACAGTTTAAGAACCTTCAGTAACGTTCCTCTTCGTGTAATGTGTGAATTATCCTCAGAGGATGGAACACTAGAGAGATGAGATTATATGCCTCGTGGTAACAAAGAAAAATATTTCCAGTAGAAGTTATTACTTTTAAGGGAAAAAAAAACAACCCAAAAACTAAAACCCAACCTAGGAATTAGGAATTCTGAACTAAACAGCTTAACAATACCACTTCCAGTGACAAATTCACGCCTTGGGTTACTCCATCAATTATTTTATAGACTCCTACATGCCAACTGTGAATAAAACAATTTCCCAAGTTAAAGCAGCAGTTTGGAGGTTTTGCAGATCTTTCTGGACTATTCATTTAGCAAGAAATCTTTAAAATCTCAGACGTGTTTCCTAATTCCTCCTCCGTTCAGTACTTTGTCAACATCCTCCTTTATCAACATTCAGCCCACTGATTTTGATTAGTATCCTTTTTTTCCTTTCACATGCACCACTTTATATTCCATGTTGCTTTTTGTGTGCTCGAACTGCCAATGCTCCTCTACGTTCCCTTCCTGCTTTAGACATGAGTGCACCACACCAATCCCTCATAGTGTTTGCTTGCTTCTTCGAGAACAGTTATTTTGAAGTTAGTGAAAAAGGTCAGGGTGATTATTTAGTGGGAAAAATCGAATCTGCTGGAACTTTATTGCTCTCCTCTAAGAAATCTGACTTATTTATGACATAAGGCATTTTAGGGCACCTGATAGGACTTACTTCTTTTTTTATGATACTTCTGCCTTTGTGTAAAATTGTGCTATAAATGATATTGACAGTGTCATACAGTACTACTGTATTGTTTTTAAGTTGCATTGTTTCAGTAATTTATAGTCAAACAAACCAAAGCTGTGACTGTCTGCCCTATTTGCAAAGTTGCAGGGACTTGTCTTAAATTTTTTAAGATATGTTGGAGAAACTTCGAGCAGAGGAAAGTTTAGCATAGCTCACGGAAAGGTGCACCTCTCCCCCTGGCTTGAATCCATAGCTCTTAAAATAGATGTAATATAGACAACTGTGTAACACTATAGGGATAATCTTATGATTGGGATATTTTTCTTAACAGACTTAGTAGACAAGCCTATTGGCTGCACTACCTCAAAGAGCTGCCTGACAAGTGCAATAAACTAGACGCACCACTCAGAGAGATGAGAACATCTGAATTGTCCACTCCATAGCAGCTACTTGGAGGTTACCCGAGAGGACAATCTGCAGTACCTCTCGAGGTAATAATGAGATAAAATTAGATAGAAGGCTTCAAGCCCCATTGGTCAGAATTATCTTCAGATTCTCTTTTCCAGCAGGACATGTTTTGAAATTGATGAAGATCCTTTACTCTGTATCCTTTAAAGCTACAACAATCAACTTCCTCCTTGCCATCTGTGATTGCCAAACTTCCCCAAACACCTTTCCCTGTCCAAACCATAACAGATCCTTGAGAAAACTGACCAGGGGTTCTCCCATGCTCTTGCTGGTCACTGCTGTAAAACAGTGCACACACTGTTAAATAAGCTGTATCACTACAACTGGGCAGGGGGGGGAAAAAACCAGCCTTGCCAATACAAAACCAGGGAAAGATTTCATGCCCAAAAATAAACACTTTGGTAACCAGTAGCACAACTGAGTGATCCCTTTCAAGCACTCCTCAGAGCTGACTGCTTAGAGGATTATATTTCATATGCTGTTCTCTGGTTAAATCCAAGCAACGCCACCATTATTGTTTCAATCAAGATAAACAGGTTCCCAAACGGCGTTTTTGCACAAGAAAGAATAAGACTTTTAAATGTCAGGGGCTTTTTTAAGTGGCTAGGCTTACTTCAATTTTTTAAGCAATTTTAAGTACATTATGCATTCCACAGTTCCTGCTATTCGGTACCTTCCAGATAAAATTTGTTATGTTTTCCCAAGAAGCAGTTTGGGACTTTTCAACTGCCAAGCCCACGGACAGAGCTTGTGATCCAAGCATTAAGCTGGTTGTTTCATGTATAATAAATGATAAGTCACTTTTTGCAAATCAGACAGCCTTTGGCTCTGCAAAGGTGTGGGCTCACTGCGACAACTGTAGCCTTTGCAGAAGCAAGCGTAGGTGCACGCTGCATAAGATGGGATGAGGAAGACACCACGCTATGTAGCACTTTGTTTATTTGTACATCCCCACTGCAGCTATATCCAATCCCATTTCCTTTTGTCTTTAGTGATGCTGCATTCGATTATATAGAGTCTAATTGTCTAAAAATTTCCTTCTGGCTAACATTATTACAAGTGGCACCAAAGAACAAGCAAATCTAAAGACCTTTCTTTGACCATTGCATTTTTACGTTTGTTCAAACAAGTGCTAGAGAGAGCTACAGCTTCAGGAATAGTTTAGAAAAACGTGCAAGATATTTCTGCTAGATACAAAACCTATTTTGAACCAGCTGTAAGAAGAAAAAAAAACCAACAACATCAAAACAAAATTCAGCCAAGTGATTGTTACATATGTATCCTTGCTGAGCTCTGTCTCCTGTAGTCATTTCCAAGAGAGTAAACCTGGATTTTGGATTCTGAAAGTTACCACACACTGTAAGGTTAGGAGAAAATGGGAATTTGCAGGAAAACCTCAGATCCAGCTGAGAATACACGCTACAAGTCAGCTGTGCCATCCTGGATATGGCTTTTTATAGAGGCTTCTTTCCTGAACATTATGAAAAGAGTAGTTCTACAGAAAAGCCATCATTCCACTGCTCTTTTGAGTTTTGTTTCATTGTTTTAGGGTTTTTTAAGATGGAAAGCACCAAGTTATTTAATATTAAAAAGTAATTTCTCTGCATGCTAAGCTTAATTGACTTGGTACTCTACTATAACTGGATTATTTTTGGCTCAATGATAATTTTTGAAGGGTTAGTTGCATAAATGCTTGATCATCTTTTCAAACCATTAAACACTCTGGGCATCAGCCTCTTAACAGTAATTCTGACATGTTTATCTCAGCTGGGTTTGCAATTCCTCTTTGTTCAGGGTTTGTGATCTGTATATACAGTAGATCTGGAAAAAAAAAAAAAAAAAAGCCCCAACAAAACATGGTATCGCCTTCCAAAGGAAGAAATAAAGAAAGGAAGGAAGGAAGACTCTTCCATCACAAGATAATCCTCAGTGACTAACAAATAACATATTCATCTTAAAAAGCAATTATGCTTTTGTCCATTAAGTCTGGACACCTGGAGTAAATATTTGTTTTAGATTTGCAGGCACCTTATTACATTTATTTTTAAAGGTTAGATAAGACTGTTTCCCTTGGTTACCCTTTGGATAATTGACCTCAGTTTACTTCCAAACTTGATTTTTAAATAAAGTCTCTTACACAGCCCACATGAAAAACGCTAATAAACACAGCACTCTTTCATCACTTCTTTAGGCAAGCAAACAGAACGTAACATCAGATTTACAGTTTCTCATCAAAGCCTGTGAGTAAGTTTTAAGATCTGAGACGACGATTACCTAGGAACGCTCCTGGACGGCAGAAACCTCTTGAACTACCCTCAGCTCCATTCGGTCTCTTTTTTTTTTTTTTTTTTACGATTCCCCAGGCTTATTCCCCCCCTTAAGCCGTTACACAACAGTCACGTTTAATCATTCACGCCCGCACCCACCGAGATGACACTACATCCCCTGCCTGCCCCCTTTCAGCGGGGCTGGGAGCGAAGCCCTCCTGCCTCCGCCACGGGTTAAGGCGGCAACATTTCCCAGGAGTGTTTGCTCCGGGGCTTGCCTCTAGCGAGGATAAAGTTCAACTTTTCCCGGCGGCGGTGCTGCCTTCTTGCCTCCCTCCCGCCCGGGGCCGGGCCGGGCCGGGCCGGGCCGTGCTGCCCAGCCCGGGCCGCGGAGGAGGGGCTGCCCGCGCCGTGCCGTGCCGTGCCGTGCGGTGCCGCGCCTGGCCCAGCCGAGGCTGCCGTGGCATCATCTCCTAATGGCTGCTTTTCATTTCAGCCCTCCCTGAGAGACTCAGTGGCAGATTGTAGACTCAATTACTCTCATGTCAGGTGATTATCCTAGGTCTTAATGTAATCTTCCATTCACACATACCATATTTCAATTACGGCAGCTATGAAACAAGCTGTGTATTCAAATCACCAATCACCTTATCACTGCTGAACAATGTCAACTGTAAAAAACGCCAGCTGAAGGCAATTACACATGTGTTGAGAACCGATTATGATTACTCTCTGTGGTATTTGTGATGAGCTGGGGAATGTTCTGAAAATTTAATTTAATGACAATATGCTTGCTGTACAATCCATAATACCTCCTGAATCCAGCATGGGGCTATTAAAACTGATAGGAGCATATTATCGCCGAACTGAAAAGCTGGGTTGGGATGGTTGCTGGATGTCTCTACAGGGAATGATAGGTAATTTCTCCACATATTTCTAACGGCTGAGGCAGACAGCTTCTAGTTCCAGCTGCACTCTGAAGGTGGTCCCTTCCCCTCCCTCCTCCTCCTCCCTCCCGGAGCTGAGTTAAGGTGTTTTACTGGAGCCGCAGCAGAGGGACGGGCAGGTGGAGGGGTTCGCCGGGGAAGGGGGCAGGAGTAAGGGCAGCGCCAGGACGTTAGCTCAGGGCCCCCGGGACACCGCGCCCTTTCCTCGGGGGGGACCTGCCTGGCCTCGTTAAATCCTTCCTCTGGACTGGGCTGCGGTTTGGGTTTTGTGCGTTTTTTTTTTCCTTGCTTTCTTCACCTCATTTAGTCACCCTCACCTTCTCGGGCGCTTCCCGGAGCCAAGCAGATTTTATCAGAAGCACAAGGGCCGGGATGAGCGGCCGCGGGCAGCTCCCGCGCCGCGGGCTCCCCGAGGGACCGGTACCCACGAGCGCCCCGCCAGGCGCCCGTTGCCAGGCAACGGCCCCGCCAGCGCGGCCCGCGCCGCATCCCGCGCCCGCCGCCCGCCTACGGCCAGCGCTCATCCCGAACCCCCCCAGTGCGCACATGCACCTAGCGAAGGCGAAATTCTGGCCGTTGTGCCGCTCCCCGGCCTGATGGCCCTGGCTTCCAACAGGTCCCCACGCCCCCCTCCACACACACACAGACAGACAGACAGACACGTCTCCCCTGGACGCATCCAGCGCAGCTCCGCGGAGCCGCCGCCTGCGTGTATCCGGGGCTGGCGTGCCACGCTAATGCCGTTTATTGATCGGAATTGGTGCGAGCCTAGATTAGGCTTGCAATCCATTTCAGAAAGCTGACAATCTCCGCTGCCTGGGCAAAAATACAAAGGTCTCCCGTTCTGCTCGGGCGACGGCCGATACCGCCGCGCTGGGGACTGCTGCGAGCTCCGAGGCTCTGCGCATTGTCTGGCCCCTGCCTTACGAACCCACGAGCCTCCAAACAAAACAAACCGTCTCCGGCGTTAAATCAAAAACCCCTTTCAGTTTAAAGCATGTGGTGCCATTCACCTACATATAAGAAAAAGAACAGGTTTTAATGAGTAGACGCTGAAGAAATTTGTTTATCAGCACTCGCATTTCACACACTGAGCAATCATTTTTGTGAGCATTTATTTTTTTCAACAGATCGGCCTATTGTGGCAATTTGCCCTTCATTGTATACAAAATTTTTATTGTAGGTTTATTAGTCTGAAAGTGCTGAAGTGGAATGCTGTGGCACATGTGCAAATTTTTAAGCACAGAGGAATCAAACAGTTCTCAGGTAATCCCAAACATGTATGTTCTAGGAAAGAGATTTTAGTGTTGGGGTTTTTTTAAGTTGCTCTTCCACACATTGCCAAGTATGCTGTCTCAATTCTCTTTTGCCAGCTGTACAATTACTAGGACAAAAACATCTGACCAGATGTGTCTGTGAAAAGATAACTGTATACCCAAAACCTGTACTAACGCTTTCCGTCTGGGTACGCTTACCTATGAGACTATCACGGGCATGTGAAACACAAGGGCTGAAAATAAACAAATAAGATTGATTTTTAAATGGCATAAATTAGAAAAGCCAGGGTGAGCAACTAGAAACATTTAAACATTATACTTAAATTATTTGAATCTATTCTGGAAAACAGTTTCTGTTGATAAAGAGGTTTTAAGAGTGTAATTTGCTTTTTAAAAAGCCAATTCTAAAAAAGAACAAGGTACTGATAGAAGAAAGAATACATTGCAGGAGAAAAATACACTAACAAAATAAGCAAAGGTTTAGGGAACTTAACTCACACCAGCTTTTGGGTGCACGAAGGAAAACTAGACACTACAGCAATTTTCTGGGTTTTGCAGTATTTACATGATGTTCATGTAACACAATGTGGTGATTACTATTATTACAGCAACAGTAGTAATAGCAATGACAATATTCACAGCAACGATAGCGATGACAAAGAAAAAGGCAAAACCAAAACAGAAATAAATGGAGCAAATTAATAAGGAGCCTTTAGTCTAAGATGCAAAGCAGCTGCTTCTGTAAAGAGCTAAAATGTTACATCTTCATCTGGATTAGTCGGCAGCTAAGGAATCACTGACCTATAAGCAGCCTGAATCTGAATTCCAGCTAGAAGCAGAGTTCGGGGCAGCTCTGCTCTTTGCTATGGGCATACAGAATTCACATCACATGCATTTAGCAAATGCAAGAAAAGCTTTCTTCCTATATGCAGTCAAAAGACAGCATCCAAGCTGATTTGTGACATTACTTTTCATATCTCAAAGCAAGGAGAAACGAAGAAATAAAGAAAAACCCCTCAAGTCTCCTGTTAATCATGAAAGTTGATATTGTTACTGGCATGTTTCTTGCATGAAGGAAACAATGTTCTATAAATCCAGGGAGCTACAGCAGCATGGCATAGCTCCAAACTTTTTTCCAATTACTGGATCACTGTCTGACTTACATTTCATATAGACAACAGCATCCCAGCATCTATATTACAGTGAAATGCAAGATTTTTTTCTTAATCAAGTTGTTTTGTTTTTCTTATGGGTTATGTTTTTTTCTGTTTTGTTTTGGGTTTTTTTTTTTTCCCTAGGACAGCTGTTCAAACTCCATAAGGAAATGTCTCCTTCCACCTTACACGTACTGTATCTATATGTATTGACTATAATCACAATTAGGCACACACTAATGATAGGGTCGTGCTAAGAAAGAACTAAAAGAATTACCATTCTGCCCAAAATCTGTCCTTCAGGGAAACTGAAATACCCTTTTAAGTTGCAGGAAGCCTCAGCTAAGCAGAGGTGCTATGACAGGGATCCTTCATGTTAACAGAGTTTCTTGATTCAGTGGGTGAGCCTGTGCTATTTAGAAAGCTTTGTTTTTAAAATGCATCTCTCAACACATTTAAAAAAAATACATGGAGGGTTTACAAGTAAAATCTTATTAGGTAAATACTCAACACAATGAAGGGCTTTATTGATTTTTCAGCAAAATGAAGCTACTGTACTTATTTTAGAGATCAATTTTATTACATGAGCTCAGGCATGCTGGACTTCAAACAAAGGAAGAGGACAATCATTCATAACCTCCTCCATGACACCAAACAGCCAGAAAATCAAAAGGCCAACCCATTTTGTTAGCTGAATTACATTTCTTCTTTCCCTTTTTGATCCTTCTTAATATATAATTCTCTGCCAAAAAATAAAAAAGAGGAAGCTATCTGATTACAAATTGTGCTACTTTTATTGCCCAAGGCAGTTGTTAATTTTTGCCATAGGTCAGACAGGATAGAGCCCTAAAGAACCAAGAGCTTCTTAATTGTGTGGTGTACCACAAGCTGTTGCCACATCTCAGAGGAGTTATTGCACCTTGCAGATAATGCCCTTTTCCCCTGCAAGCCATGAAATAGGTTCTCCCTACATCGATGTATTAATTAGATTTCAAGAGTGTTTCAAAAATTATAGCTGAAGCTGCAGTTCAAGTATTTCGGAAGTTACTGGAAGGACTGTCTGTTGTGGGTTTGGTTGGGTTGTTTGTTGTTTGGTGTTCTTTTTAATTGAAAAAGAGGAGGACCTAACCTTCAAAACCATCTTTTTTTTCTTTCTTTCTTTTTTTTTTTTTTTTTTTTTAAGGATAAGGTGGAGGAAGAAGCCCAACGTGTAAACCTTGTCACATTAAAAGAATATATAAGTTTTGATAGAATTCCAGGTTAAGTTTGTCAGTTCTGGTGTTGTAAAAAGTGAGTGAATTGGCACGACCCTTGGAAATCTCAGGAAACGTTTGAAATTTCTTCAGCTGGCTATATATCAAGCATACAGTGAAAAAAGGAAATAGAAGGAAAGTAGAAAAGAAGGGCAAAAGGCGAAATGGTTTGTGTCCATTTAAGAAAAAATCAATAATAGCATAAAATTGATTTAGTGCTTGTCATAAAACATAAGTAAGTGCTGGAAAATAGAGAAAATTGAGTCTCAATTTAATCTGCACAAAAGCCACACTGTACTGATGAAGTGATCTGAGGAGAGAGCTACATAAAACCTAAAGACAGATACTTAATTGTCATATTAAAGACTCTGTTTTCTGCCTGCTGGAGTCGAGGGGTAGGACCCATTAATCATGTGGATAAGGGGCATTGAAATCAAATCTCAATTAAAATCTGTTCAATAATGTCTCTAATATGTTTTTCAAGCATTAATTTTTTCTCATCGATTCTACACCCCATAAATCAGATATGTTGCAGTGCATGTAATAGTTTATGGAGGAGAGGATTATGGTTTTATGAAGTTAATGCAGCAGAACCTTTTAATTTACGCAGGCTGAAGTTTTCTGTCATCTCTATTGTTTCCTGTGGGTAAAAATTCTAAGGGATATAAAACTAAAACATTTTATTTTCCTTTTTTGTGTGTGTATGTATACTTGTGTCTATGTACAAAGATACACAACACATCAGTGTACACCTATGTCCTGGTTTACACAGCCAGACTTGCAAAGGTGGCTCCTGAAGAAAGATTTTATTTAAAACAAACAAACGAAGACTGTGGCTTTGGAGAGTGAAGTTAACAATCTCTCAGGAAAAAAAAAAAAAAGACAACCATCTTTTGTATTATTGTACTGTGCAATGTCTGGTGAAACACAGACAATAGCATGGATGTCGGCAACTTGGCTTTTGGCTTTTCAGTGAATCAAAGATGCTCTCAAGCTGTGGTCATGAGAAGTTCTGTATGATATGCGGAATTAGTTTGTGACTGCTTTAGGATGGAAAATCTTAATTCTTTTTACACTTGGAGAAGTGTTAACCCTTGCTAAATTCTTACATCAGCAACTCTATTATTCACCTGCATTTCCTGACAGGTTTGATTGGCTCCATCCTTCTTCGTTTCCAGTCATAATGCCTTCAGTGGGTGTTGGTATGCTCTGTTTCGAAGCTGAACAAGTCCTACCTAGAGTCAGCTGCATTTTGCTGGCTGGAGGAATATTGCTTCATGACCAAATCCGCTCTTGCTGAAACAAAAATCAAAGTTGCCTTTTTGTTTCAGGGATGCAATATTTAAGCCACAGTTCCTAACCCTTTTCTGGGACTGCTGGACATGCAAGCACTGCAGTGTATTTTCACCTTAAAGACAAAGGAGATGCAACTTATCATCATCTTTTTAAACACAGTTGGTGAGTAGTTTATTCCAGCTAACTGAGGCTGGCTGAAAGGTGCACAGGAGCTCAGACAGCTAAATTCCTGACATCCAGAGGTTGGCTTTGCTGAACATATGCCCAGAACCCATGAGGGCCAGGACCGTTGGTGAGGACCAACAGTGTCACTGGGGAGCATCGTCACACCTTACTGGGTCTTTGCATGTCTTCATAGGGACAGTGAGAGTTACTTCACCAGCATGGTCCTAAATTCCTCTCCTCACACTAAGAGTTCCTCTGGCTAAACAGCTGGGTCCAAAACTGCTGAACAAATAAACATCAAGCAAATGTGCACAATTTTGTAAGACGTGGTCATATTTAGCACATTTAGAACTCCTTCAATTTTACCTTTTCCTTTTTAAGTACATCTTCAATCACAAACATTCGGCTAATGGGTCTGTGCCATGTATTTACTTCCACACATCACAAGCCCCACTGCTGAACTGTCACACTATTAATAAGAAATATCCTGCAAGTTTCAGTGAGCTTTGGCTCAAGACTGTCGGTTCAGAAGAGTTAAACTGTTTGATGAAGATTTTGTGCAAGGTGCTATTCACAGTAAGACAAAAGCGATGTTAAACTATGTGCCTTCTGAGTCAGGACCTCTGGAACACTTAGAGAGGCACCATGAAGACAAATATTAGTTGTAAAGTTACCATAGGGCCCAAAAGAGTCATGGAATTGCCTTCTAGTAACATTATAATGTCCCGGTGCCTCTCTCTGTCCTAAACCATTCCTGCACCAGGAACTGTGATGACATGCAAAGCTGCATAAAGCCAGTCTGCTATCTTATGCCCCTTCAAGTTTTCAGGACGTGATTCCTACAGGTGAGCTTTACAGGCAAACACTTTTTGGTGTAGACACAACTGCAATTAAAAAAAGATATTTGTATTATAGGAAGAATGTACTTTGGAGTTTCCTGCTTAACATAGTTAGTAACAGAAGGCCAAAATGTGGAGTTTCAAAAGCACTTTGTGTGTCTAGTAAAGGATGTATTTTAGCATGGCACAAAATTAGCCAGTGAAACTCATTGCTGCAAAATGACAATGAGTTGAAAAGGCTAAAAAGTGGACCAGATTTATGTCAGTCATAAAAAGCTTCCACAGTTGCACCAGACAGGATAAAACATTTTTAAAAGGGAATATAAACCCTCATGCTTCAGGTCACAAACAACAGAGAAGATTTAGAAATACACCTGCAGCCTGTAAGCAGCTTACTCTGCTGAGGTGTGCCATACCTTTCCCTGAAAGGCCTGGTCCAGTGTGCTCAGGTCTCTGAGCTCAGTGTGGTCTCTCTTGTGCACTGCAGTCCTATGGCATATCTGCACAGGCACTTGAAACTTTCAGTTACCCTCACAGTTCAGGCAGTTTCCCAAGAGTATTTTCCGCACAATTCAGAGAACAGAAGAAACCCCACCTGTTTATATTCAAAGATGGAGTAAACAAAGCTACTATACTATACCACTATATTACTATTGACTGCTGTACTATATCTTAATATATCTTAGCATTATATCTTAATTCTAATAGATTCTGTTTCCTCCAGCTAAAAAATGCCAGTAATCTTACAGATCTGGGAAGATTAGCATCAGTTGGATCACAGCTCAGGATCCAAGATGTTCCCAGTTACCCTCTGAAAATTCCATTCAGATCCATAACTTTGCCCAGGTAATTTCCAGCAAGTCTAGAACTCAATTCTTAATTAAGATGTCAAACTTCAGCACTTTTCCCAATGGATTAGTGACTGTCCCCTGCTAATTTTAGAAATATTGATGTCCCTGGGGCATAGCTACGTGAAACTGTCTCTTGCGAGACAGTGAAAAAAAAATTAGTGATGAATAGCACACTACTTGGGTAAAAGCATTGTTTATCTGCTCTTTTAACTGGCAGGCAGGGATCAAACCTCAGTGTCTGGATCTTTATACGTTTAAAACACAGTTCCTGCAACATAAATGGATTCTATACTAATCTACTACAGAACACAATGGATATAGACCATTTCTGATTGTTCACTGAAATTGAACTATAATCACACAGTTTGGGGAAGTGGACTTGGGATAAGTGATTCCTAATCTGCTTGTGAAGGACACTGTGACAATAGAATAACTTTTTCTATCATCACATTACACAGTTCCAGAGACCACATTGCCTTCTATTAAACAGAAACAAGTTTCTATGGCAATGCATACAACATAACAAGTAAGCATAGTTCCTCTGGTTTGTGTTTCACTATTTCTTCTTATACCTTGGTCCCTTTTAAGAGGAAACAGATTTGCTGAAAGATCAGCAGCATCTTGTGAGGAATGAGGAAGGGTGTTAAGATGCAGGAGCCACTGGGATCTGGTATGTGGCTGGAAGATTGTGGCTGAGGCAGGAGTGGCAATGGACAAAGGTGAGTCTAGAGCTACACCAAGCATTTTCTAATTAAGCTAGAAATTGAGAGGAAAATAAGCAACTAAAGCTTATGTCATATCAGTCTACCTTCTCTGTCCCATCAGTGACCTCAGGACTTCTCAGCTGTGGAAAATCCCTCCTTCTCAGTCACACTACCTGCATGGTAAGAGTGACTGAACTCAGTCTGATAATTACCAGAATGGTCTGAAGGGCTTTTAGCAGCTACAAGCTTAAATACTATTTCTACTCTCTCATCAACCCAACTCCTTCCCTTGGCTCTAAACAGGAATTTCTTCAGTACCGTGCCCAGCTGTCCATCCAGCAATTCTCCAATGACAAATCTCAAGCCACATCCTTTCCCCCAGTTTAGATCTCCAGCCCACTTTCAGAGAAAGATGAGAGAGCTGCTGGTCACACTAACAGTGCACAGAAAGGCAGGATAGTGCTACAGGTGCTTTCCAACAAGAAGTCACTCTCTCTGTTTTACTGAGGTCTGAAAGTGTTCAGACTTAGCAAAGGTTTCCTAACAGTAACCTTGGAAGTGCCAAGAATAGCATCCTTGTGCTCCAAAACAGACATGGCAGTTATTAGGCACATCACTTCCTTCTCATGAGCTACCAAGCTGTAGCTCTGCTCTCACTACATCCTAGATTTTAGCCACCCTTGTAATTTGTGCTGCCTCTTTTCTCACTTCCCAGCCAGGGAAATGTTTAACCTGAGATACACCGACAGAGGGAATAAGGGGGTAGGTCTCTAAAAATGCATGTTGCTTTATTCCAAAGGGAGAACATTTGCATTTTGGAAACATTATTATGAAACACTGATGAAGCTGTTTGATGGGAACAAAAAACCTGAGGGCTATACTTCACCAGAGATGCCCACTTCTTTTTGATTCATGGTTTTGCTATTTGAAATACAGATTATGACGTGAAGTGGAACAGTCCTAGGACTGGTAACTGGAATGATACTTTCTGTCCCTAGGAGGACTCTCAGCTTTCCAGCCCAGTGGTCACGCTCTCTCTCTCTGAACCGGATTCCATTTCCTTCGACGATCTGTAGAGTTGGAATACTTAAACGTGTCAGAATTAAGCACCCTTTCCATCAGTGAGAGAGATATTCCCCACACACCCATAGATGCAACACTGCTTGATGCTGTCAAAATGGAACAGCCCTTTTAAGTACAGACACTCTGGATTGTCCAATGAACTCAAGGCAGAAAGATTTGCTAGTTTGGGTTTCTGAAAGCATCACTGCTGCACGCTGTGACAAAAAAAAAACCCCAAACAAGAGAAAAGTGAGTATTGCTCCCCTTACTGCTTCCCTTCAACAGAATCTCACTGGCATTCACTGCAATAAAACCAATCACAATGGAATCATTTTATATGTGTGTGACTCTCAAGCATAGTTCCCCAAGCCACTGTTCTAAATTAACAGCAGTTAAGCACCCATTGATAGAGACTTAAAATAACCCGCTACCCGGTGGGCTCCCCCGCAGCCGCCACATGTTGCTCGGGAGGGGCAGGGGGTTCCGTGGGAGTGGCGGCAGACTTTGTGCATTTACTTGTGTTTAGGTTATGAAGAAACACCCACTTCACGTGTAATGATCTCTTTTACAACGGCTCCCCAATACCGGCAGATTGCAGTTATCAAGCATAGGCCTCCCTTTAACCTGACTCTTAAAAAACTTTTGATGAATATATAGTTTAAGATTTTTTGCAATAAGTCACAGAAGCCTTAATTAAATGCAAACTGATTCCTTCAAATCTTTCCCTGTGACAATGAAGGCATGAATGGAACACATTTGAGAGCTCACACAGCTCCAGTTTTCATGCAAAAGACTCAAGTCCCATGAGTGAGCCAATTACAAATTATAGTGTAGGTGAACTCGTTATTTTCCATTCACTGGAGCTCACTCGGTGTCATTAATGCTGATATCTTAGAAAGGAAGAAAAGGCTTTTCATATCTCATTAACATTACAGAAGAGAAATGAAATGAATTCTATGATAGATGAGAGCTGCGTAGATGGAACTAGTTCACTCGCCTACATTTTAATAAGTCTTCACAGAGAGCCAGAGCCATATCCACCACCAAAAGGCTCGCTGAGCCTCTGGGATGTTCTTGCACTGACCTCCTTGGCACGGACTTGCTCTTGGCTGAGGTTCCACCACTGCTAGGCTTAAATCAGCTAGTGTGAAATTTTAGCTGACTGCTAACTGTGCCAAAATCCATCTTTAGCGCTCTCAACCTTTCACCACTCAAACGCTGAGCAGTGGCACCGGAACAGCACAATGTGGCTTGTGTTATGAATCTAAGAAGGTGGAGGCTTAGATCTATAGAAAAGGGCCATAATTTACAGGAAACACGCTGTGAAGAAAGCGTTAGTCTCTCATATCTGTTTACAGTTGTATGTGCAGTAGAGGAGTCACCTAATCTTGGCTAGATGATGTTCAGAAACACACAAATCATATTCTGTCTCAAAAACCTACGTATAATCAGACTTGGAAGCTGGCCATATCTGTCCCTGATACATTTAGTGCAGAAAGCTATATAGTGGTATCTAAATCCAACTGCCACCCACACATTTATCTGCTGCTACTCCTCTTTTGGCCTGGACTAACACAGGCACACATGTAAATAAACTTGTCAATATACCTCATGTGCCAGAGGCTGTAAAGCAAACTGCATCCAGTGTTGATGATGCTGTGATAGTTGGAGTTTACTCTTTGACACATCCATTGGGGTTTATTCTAAATTCAGTCTGGCTACGTGTGCAGAGCCTTGCGTGGCAGGAGCGGCCCAGAGCGAGGCTGTTCTAGGCTCTATTCAATTACAAAGCCCGATGAGTTCTAGCAGCCCGCAGTTCTGGTTCAGGGGAGCTGTAGATACTTTTTTGTCCACCAAGCATGTCTCCCACATCAGCGTGTTGTCACACAGGAGGTGGATGACCAGAAAACCCACTTACTTATTATCAAGGACAGGAGCAAAAAAACTACATAGTTTTACGTGACAGATGTTTAACATTGGCATTTTCACTGCAGCATTCTCTTAAAAATCCTCTGAGAAGAAGTTTTATAACTTTGCCTCATTAAAAGCCCATTCATCATAGAGTGCCTCAGTGAGAAATGGATGTTCCTTTCATGATCCCATACTGTAAATACATCTTGCTTACAACACTTGTTAGGGTGCACTTGCTGAAGACTGAGTTACTTCACAGTCACTGCATTCAGTATGTCTATAATAAAGCCTTCATAAGGAATTCGTTAATTAAAATGATGAGACTTAATTGTCTCTTTTTTTTTTCTCACCCAAACTCTTTTATTTTCTTTCTGAAACTGTCAGAAACTGTAAGCCCTTGAAAACCCCAGAATGTCACCATTCAGTGGGACCCTTCCGATCAGTGATGGGGTTGTTCATTTTGTTTCCTAGGCATTATCGTTACTTTCTGAAAATACAACACTCTATTATGACTTCTGACTAGTACTAACAGAAAATTCCTCACACCCAAAGCAGTCACACAGACTGCTGATTTAGTAAAACTTAGAGCAGGATAAGGGCAGGAAGAAAAGTGAATCTTGGAAGATGGAGGGCCAGAACATCTTAAAAGGTGAATAAAACCCCTACTACTAGCAATGAAAATGTATATTTGTAATTCAGTTGGAAAATAAAGAGACAAGTTTGCAACAATACGCCCACAATATTCCTCCTACTTTGTGCCACAAGGAGTATTTGATCCGACACAGAGGAATGAACAGAATCAGAAAGAGATTATACATTTTGTTAAATATATAAAATTCACCTTATCTGCTGGGGGGAAAAAAGCAAAGTAAAAGTGAGGATCATCCCAGAGCAGATTACAACTGAATGTACCTATCTGCTCAGAAATCTGGCCACTACTGTATGAAACATGAGCAACGGGTATTT
The DNA here is from genome assembly GCA_013401255.1 of Urocolius indicus. Taxonomy (NCBI): domain Eukaryota; kingdom Metazoa; phylum Chordata; class Aves; order Coliiformes; family Coliidae; genus Urocolius; species Urocolius indicus. Next base: position 26,672 of record WBNH01009319.1, on the reverse strand, counting down.
CACAAGTTGTTTGAAGATAAGGGTACTTTTCACATTCACACTATTGTACTGCTGCAGTTTGCTGTTATTCTTTTGTCTGCAACGTCATACTTTAGGTGAGAGCATCCAGTGGCTGTGTGAGCTGTCTCAGGACTTGTCTGTTATTGTTGAGCACTTGGGAAAAGGTGCCCTGATGTCCAAAGCTGAAGATGCTGGTGTACCGTTATAAATATGTACATATAACCATAGCTAAGTGTCAGGTTCAGCAGCTCTCTAAGCTCTTTAGTTTCATATATCCCCTTTGAGCAACTGATGTTTGAGAAAAGGCAATAGTTCTCTTTTTGTCTTGCCGGGACCTCAGAGTTCACCTGAATCCAGCAGAAACAGAGCCAAGAAATTCTGTATCAATCCTCACCAAGGCTTTTTTTTCTGTTCTATGCTGCAGGAATGCTTTATTAAGATAAACATATCTTACAAATCTGGGGAGAAAAAACCCCACCATTCTCCACAAAGCAGACAGTAAAACAGTTGTTTTGCAGAACTTCATCATTTTGTAATGGTTCTTTTTTTTTTGCAGGACTCAGCTCTGCTAAGCTCCCTGCTACAATATCTCAGCTTGTTCTATTTGACGGCTGTTCCCCTGTCATCACTCATTTTCAGTGGGCAAGGGGGAGCAATTGCTGGGCATCAAATCATCATCAAGTAAACCAGCCTTGACACTAGTTAAAAAGGGAGATGGATGGTCAGTTGGCTTCTACAGAAAATATTCTCCTAAGTATCCTAGCAAGGTCCCTTGATACCAGGCTAGTGCTTTTCTTTCTCTCTTTTCTCTTTTTTTATTTCTTTCTTTTCAACAGGAGCAGAGCAATCACCCATATTTCTTCTGGGTCATCATTTGATGGCAGGTTTTCTCCTGGGAGGAGCACAGAGGTGAGGTGAGAAGGCTCTGCATTCAACAATTAAGCGGCAGAAATAGAAGCTGTGAAGGAAACAGCTCCCTTGCCCTTCCTTCCCCGCCGTCAGCACGCAGTGAAAACCTCCCCACACTTGTGACGCTTTGGGAATGCCAAACACATTGCAGTGCACCGCCTGCCACTCATCTCCCTCTTACCTCCCCTTCCCACTCCTGGCTTTAAACATATCTCTCATTTCAGAATAAAAAATTCACAAGTAGCCTGAAAATTAAAGCAAAGTACAGACACCATTTCTAGCTAAATAGCACTGAAGTTGTGAGCTACTGTGGTTCCCCGTGGGCTTTAGGAGCACCAGGCTCTGCTCCACAGAGTAAGCTGAGCACACAGAAATCACCAAGTTGAGGACTTGCTACAACTTCTCAGGGTTGTTGATGCTGACATAGCAAAGAGCTCTGTGTCAGCTCTCCCCTTTGCTCCTTGGACCCTGTGGATGAGGCAGGATCCGTTGAAAGCAAAGGTGGCTCTACGTGGAGGTGACTGGGATGATGAAGACCTAAATTACCAGTGAAAAGCCCCAAACCAACACCTGTATCACTGAGCTGGGAGGAACAAAATGATTTTTTTGCTTCTAGTCATATTAAAAAAAAAAAAAAAAGCTTTCAGGGAAGAAGCTGCCAAAACTTCTCATGTCTTAGAGGTATGTTCAAGATGGCTTAGAAACAGCTCAGTGCTCTTCGGCTGCTCCGACCAGCATTTGTAACGAAGACGGTTTGTACAATGGGACCGTAAATGAGATGGTGTTGGTCCCTTAGACTGTTGCGTACAATTGTAAGGAAAATAAATGTGCAATTTGCTCATTTGTAGAATGAGTAAATAAATCACCAGTAACAGCAACTTCTGTTACAGCTCTGAAATGATACCACAGTTGGAGAAACTGCAAGTGGCAGGACTTAGTTCCACGGCTGTTGTGTAACCCTTTGGTGTTGCACGTTGTTCCACCCCAAGGACGCCCTTGCAGTCTCACTGCGCTTGTGCAGAACAGGAGACAGCGTGTCTCTGGCAGCAGCAGCGGAGGCAGCGCAAACATCTGCCCAAAACATGCATCTTGTGTTACAGCTAAAAGCTACAGGTGAACACTTAAGAGCAAACAGCTACAACTTGGTCACTTTTGCTTCTCTCATTGCCGTTGTGTCTCAAAACATGCCCGAAAGAAACCAAAAAAATAAAAAGAGAAAGAAAAGGCAAAGAAGCCCCGAACTGTCAGGATTTGGAACTGGAGAATGCAGAACAAAAGCATTACATGTGCAGCAAGTGTCTCTGAATAAGATTTTTGCTGCTATCACGATATTATCACTACAATAAAGGAAAAGCAATTTTGATAATAATTTTACAGGAGTGGTATGGAAGTTCCCAAAAGCATAACCCTCCTCAGATTTATCTGCCTACTGAGCTCTCATTAAAGGCAATAGGAATTTGGAGACTCTCTAATGAAGGAGAAGCCAGTACAAAGCATAAATGTGCAGACAGTGCCTCGAGGTCCTTACTCCAGCAAAATTCTTACGTAAATCACAGCAAACTTTGGGGGGTGGGGTGGCGGGGAATCAGAAGTGAGCGTCATTTTGTTGGTAGAGACTGAGATATTTAAAATGCTAAAGCAGCAGCAACTGTTGGTATGCTCTTACAGTAACTGTTAAAAAGATAAAAGGTGTAGGGGTCAATCCTGCCAATTTGTCGTTAGCTAAAGCATGCTCACAGTGCTCAGCAAGGGGGGCGAGAGCTCAGTGTACCCGTGCTTCCCCAGCACAGCACAGTCCCAGCTGAGGCAGGATGAGGAGCTGAGCCCAGCGCTGACAGCTTGATTGAGGAAGAGGAATAATGTAGTTGAGTGCCTTCTGATTTTAATTCAGATGATGCTCTTTATTACCCTTAGGGATGAGAGGTACTATTTTAAATTCCTTTTAGCACTATTTATTTAAAACATATTTTACTGGCACATGACCTATGTTTAAACAAGTCGTATAATTTTGTGTCCCAGGAGAGTCCTGGGGTTATGTATTCATGGAAAATAAAAATACATAAGGATATTAATAATTGAGCACCATTTAGGCTTTGCAAATATTCCCTAACACATAAACCCCAATTCTTTTAATTCTTATTAAGGAATTAATGTATCACATGTAAGTAATGTAAAAACAATTAGTTTATAATTAAGGCATTAGATTATTGACTAGAACTGTATCTCTGTTGTTGCATGGGATGGGATTTTCCAAAGGTGCCAGCTTTTTGTCTCTATATTCACTGGTGATATGAATGCCCACACAACAAAAAATAAAGAGACTAGTCTTTAAGAAACAAATGCTTTTCTATTGATATTAGAGTCAGAGTTTACTGGTAGAAATAGACCGAGTGTCTTATTTTCCTGACTCATATCCATGATAATTCTGCAGTTATCTACACTACACTTTCCAAGGTTTCAGCCTTTTCATTCACTATAGAGTAAACAATAAGGACAAAGACTGTTCTTAACATTATTAGTTATAATAATAACAATTACTTAATGCAGACGTTCTGAGATGTTATGAAGTATGTACACTGATGTTGGGAACTGGTGTGATCTCTACCAAAACCAGATATAGTGTCAAAGGACAGAATCAGTCCTGATTTGAATTAAAAGTAAAAGCATGCCAACAAACTTTTTTTTTTTTTTTTGCTTTACTGAATTAACAGAACTAATGATGCAATACTTCTAAAAACATTAGTTCCCTTCAGCTTTGTTCAGGGAGACCCTTGATACATCCTCCTTTCTGTACCAGGGGTTTTCATTTTACTTGTTTAAAAACAGACTGAGAAAGGAAGCTGAAAGCGGGCAAGAGAAGGTATTTTCATAGAGCAGTATGAAACTATTGACAAGAAATGAGTATCACGGGTGAAACACGGAGAGTCTTAATAGTTATATAGAAAAATGAGATGGGAAACAAGGGACATGAGGCACTAAATGATGAGAAACTGACATCTGCCTTAAACACTGAGTTCTATGCACTTCTGGGATTTACATTCTCTGGTTTGGCCTTTATCCTTCTTTCTGACAAGTAGCTTTAACAAGATTTTATCCTTTTGTCATCTCAAAATCTGTTTTAAGTGTCTTAAGTCTTCTCTTTGGGCCTGATTCTTTTCTTACCTGCCTCAGCGTAAATCAGAGGCCAAGAAAACCAGCAGGGTTAAAATGACCTGGAGATCACAGCAAGGTCTTTTCTGTGAAGTTTAATATCTTAGTGCACACATTCCAAACTGTTTGCAGGCATCTACAGCAATTCCTACTCTGTTAAATTATTTTCTCTTGCTTGGTTTTTTTACTCATTAAAACCCTTCAGACATCTAAGTGACTTCAGATTTACACTGGTTTAACATCAAGAACCGTGTTCTCTTGGTGTGTTTTGCTTGCTGTATTTTGGTAGTGCTACCAAGTAAAGACCCCAAGTTTTCCTCGGGGAGTTCTTAACTTCCAAGCATATCGTAACAAGGGACACCTATTACTATTGTTGCTATAACTCATCGAATCCCTGTCTATAGGCACTGGGGACAGTGAGGTTATATTTATGTTATGGGACAAAATAGTTTGTTATCCCCAAGTATATGCTCTGTCCATGTTCTGACCCAGTATTCTGATAAACCTCAACTCTGATCTTGGTTTCCATGAGAATGGAGGTGTGGAATATGTAATCCAGTGATAATCTACATTATAATGAACTTAAGTGTAAATTTTTTTCTCTCTGCTATGATGGTCGAGTGGATTTGAGACAAGTGAGGATCCCTTCATTCCACAGACACAACAGGATTGTAGTTTTAAGTGTCAAGGAGAGCAGGATGACAGAATTGATACTTTCCACTAATAGTAAATTGCAGTGGATGTTGGAGTTAGGAAGATTCATTTCCACATAGAAAGGACTGGTCACCAAGGCCAGCTGGGCATGACAGAGAGTATCCATGCACCAGAATGCTTAAGCAGATTCCTGACTCAGAGTTGCTTGGATATGGAGAGAGGAATGGCTGTGACGGCTGTAGTTCCTAGTACCTGTACTCAGCTTAAAAACACTTCATGTGTGTCTGAGCTGCAGTCGTATTTGTACAGGAACAAAAGCCATACCCTGGGAGGCATAGCTTCTTTCCAGAGTTCATCCTGGGGTGTCAGTTTTGTGCCTTTAGTCTGTATTTGAAGATTCAGGCATGCCCTAAAGGATTATAACATTTGCTAAGTTGTCATTTCTTTCAACAGGACCTGAAGAGTGTTTACATCAGCATGCAATTTTAAGCCAATGCAGCTGAGTTCACTGATAGGTTTGACTGACAGCTGGCAACTTGGGCTTAGTGTTCAATTTGGAAACATCTTACACCCTTCATTTAGTAAAAGTATTTGAATTTCAGATTGTGTGAAGCACAAGGTACTTCACACAATTCAAGATACATGGTAATACATCTCGCCTAACATGTTTTCCATACAAATGCCTTATTTGGATATTAATTTTACAAATACTTCATCAGATTACTACTGGGATTCTACTTCTATGCCTTTCCCTTCTTTAAAGGGACAAAGAGAGAAATGAAAGGATGGAATAAAATCCGTAAGGGAGCTTTAACTCTGACTGCCATTTCACACATCCTGGACAGCAAGAGTTTACATCCCAGTTCAGCAGGTTAAGCCCTGCTGTCTCAGCCCAGGGAAATGAGTTGCCTGACCAAAGCAACGGGTTTAGACAAAACAGGCAACATTTGTCACTGGGAGTGAAAATTGAAATTTATGTGAATCAACAGTCAATTTGGAAAACGTAGACAACCTTGGCATGTACTGCTGCAGTACTCCTGTTCCAGACCATCCATGACAGCTCTGAATGACTGCTGCCCTAGCCACTAAAGCAGATTGACCGGAGTTGTTGTCCAAGTCCAGAAGTGTCCAGCTATAGGGAAGGTTGACTTGTTGTCAAGACTCTGCAATGCTCCCAAGCTCAAAGTAGTTTTTGTTCTTTTATTGCATGGGGAAAAGAAAGGAAAAAAATGAAGAGAACAGGCTTCTGAACTCCCACTCTGACTTTATCACCTTTCTAAAAGAATTTTCAGCACCCTCCTTGATCAGCATTTCTATGCAAATACAGCAGTTGGTTAGAGTAAAGCTTCATCCCTAGGTACGCCAGTTTAGCTGTGTTAAGATTTCTTCCATAGTGACTGTAGACTTCATTTGTCCAGCTTGAAAACAACATAGAAATGTTCTTAATAGAAATGTTCCAAAACACTACAAAATGCACATTGACACCTACTGGTCAAGACTGTGATGTTACAGAGAGAAATTAAACTTGGTGGGCTGGGAGATCTTCTAATCAATACCCCTTGTTCTTTAATAATGCAGTACATATGGGTCTCCAAGGTCAAAGGGAAAATTTGAAGATCATGTTTCTAACCTTCATTCTTGTACTGAATGAATGCAGCCAAGGTTTTACCATTAGACTTTTTTGAGATTCCAAAAAAACTGATTCATGAAGATTAAAAAATCCTCCAACTAGAAAACCCCCGAAGTTACTAATGTGCATGGATCCAAAGAGTTTGCATCTAGGGTGCCCAACACATCATCTAAAGCTCTGGAATGAGTATTTGCCTGTCAACCTGGTTTCCAGAAAAAAAAAAAAAAAACAACCAAAAACAACAAACAACCAAAAGAGAGACTCTCTCTGTGTGAGATGAAGCTTTCTCAGGGACCAGTTGAAGTACAAAAAGAATTTACTGTGTGAGC